>PVIR01026284.1:0-24067 GCA_004026965.1 Petromus typicus | reverse complement strand
CAGCAAAGGAAACCACCAACAGTGCAAAAAGGCAACCAACAATGTGGGAAAAAATCTTTACCAGCTGTTCCTCAGACAAAGGGCTACTATCTAGAATATATAAAGAGCTCAAAAAAATCAGCCCACCCAAATTTAATGACCCAATTCAAAAATGGGCATCTGAAATGAACAGATATTTTTCAGAGGAAGAAGTAAGAGCGGCTAAGAAGCATATGAAGAAATGCTCAACATCATTAGTCATTCGAGAGATGCAGATGAAAACAACATTGAGATTTCATCTCACTCCACATAGAATGGCTGCTATTTCAGAATCAGCCAACAGCAAATGTTGGCGAGGCTGCGGAGAAGGAACCCTTCTCCACTGTTAGTGGGACTGTAGAGTCGTACTACCCCTGTGGATTTCAGTCTGAAGATTCCTCAAAAAGCTAGGATTGGAGGTCCCATTTGACCCGGCCATTGCCTTGCTAGGTATATACACACAAGAACTAAAAGACTCATATCACAGTGACATATGTGCACCCATGTTTATAGCAGCCCAATTTGTGATTGCTACATCTTGGAAACAACCCAATTGTCCATCAACTGGAGACTGTATAAAAAAACTGTGGTTCTTCTATAGAATGGAGTATTACTCTGCCATAAAAAATGATAAGTTTGAATCATTTCTACTTAAATGGACATACCTTGAGGATATCCTCATAAGTGAAATAAATAGGGCACAGATAGGTACATATCACATCTTTTCTCTGGTATGAGAAAATAAAGATGTAAATGAGTCCTAGAATTGTATGTTATATATTGTGAAATAAAAAATGCTCTATATAAAACAGGGAGAAAGGGGAAAAATGATGAGATTGTAACAAAAAAGTAAGGAAACAAATTTTATGTATATAGGGCGGGTGGTAGGGTGGGTAGGGCTATGGGAAAAAATGAGAATTAAGTTGTGTCTTATACTGGTACAAATCCCTATTATGGAGTGCAATCGATGTGTACATGTAATGTACCAATAAAGATTAAAGAATTTTTTAAAAGTCAGAAGAAAAACAACCTAGAAAAATGAAAAATCTGACCTTTTCTTTTAACTTCTATCCAAAATAAATCCAAATAAAAAAATAAACAAATACATCCACTAGCTAACAACATGGGATTTGGCTTGTTCCAACGCAGGACATTTAGTGTGAGAAATTCTGTGAGAGGCAGGATTGTGTATCTGATGCAGTTATTTGCATTTCAATGATTGTACAGCTTTATTTAGGTTACAGCCCTTTTGGTTTGATCATGAAGTCCTCTTCCTGTGTTCTTTGATTTGCTTCAGTGCTGACTGGCTTGTACACTTTCCTCAAATCATAGTTACATAAGCCAACACTTTTTACAGTTTTTGGTGCTTTGTAAGTGTTATTTGTATTGTGTACACTAACAAGGCCAGAGCATTTTCTTATCAAACGGATATATTTAACAAACCAGAAGCCATGAGCCTTTAGTAATTTATATCCTTCTGTCAGCTTTCACAGAGACTGTCAGCATGAGGAATGGTTTGGATTTTGTAGTCACCCTGACTAATGTCCCCAAGTTCTGCCCAGTGATTCCGAGTGTAGTGAGTGCCCCACCGTCCAGTCCCCCACAGCCTAGTCCTCACATCTCAGTGCACACAGCAATGGTGACTACCCAGTGTCCACAGCCCTGGGAGGGCCGCCTGCTGCCCACAGCCCTGTTCTCACAGCCAGGCAACCCGTCCACTCCCTGTGCATGGTACCCTTATCTCTCTGTGTGCCAACCCTTTGGAACCGTCAGCCACTTTCTAGGCACTCAGTAGGAGGAAGTGAGTTGAAGCGTAACTAGCTCTGTCTACAATGATTAGATTTGTATGGTAGAATAAGAAATTAATTACTCATTTGGACGCTCCATCAAAACAGGGTGCTGTTGTTGGCAAAAGGCTCTGCCATCTGCTAAAGTAGATCCACCCACGTGTGTGCCCTCGGGTTCATTCTATCTAAGGCCTGTTGTACATTCAGCCTGAATCTGGCTAGAACATATTTCAGAAGCAGAATCACCATCTACTGTGTCTAAAGAAGATGCAGGGACTGAGAAGAGAGGACAATCTCTCAGGGTAACAGGAAGGATGCTTCAGCTGTGGGAAAGAGGGACAGCAAAAGTGAAGAGTCACTTGCCTCCCCGTGCTGCGAGGCCTTCCCTCCTCATTCGCACAGCTCTCTTCTCCTGCCAAGTTGCTCATCTCCTCTGCTCAGATCCCACTTCCACAGACTGCTTAAAGGAGCAGCAGCTGTTTTCCATTTGCAGACTCTGGAGTTTTCTGCCCTGTGTTTCAGTTATACCAGGCAACTGAGACGGGCAGCCTGGGAGGGAGGCACAGAGCCAAGCAAACCCTGGTGCCCAGGGGGACACAGCAGCTTCGACTCCAAAGTCATCTTAACGCCCTAAGCCCGGCTTACACCCACCCTTGTGCCGAGCGGCAGCTTAGCCAAAGCTGATTTTGTTTGCAAACAGAATAATTCAGCACTTGGGGAGATTTCTGTTTTATGAACAATTTTTTTTTTCAAGTGACACAACTTAGTTGACATATTTCTAAGTGCACCAATTTGAAGCAGCACTGAGGGCGGGGGGGAATAGTTACCATAGCCTTCTCCAGTAACCTGGCCACTCTTTCTGGATCTGTGAATCACAGAGTGTAAATCGGGCCCATACTCTACAGGCACAGCTGTCCACAGGCTCTGGGAGAAATGACAGAACTTACCTCAGTGAATCTCATTCACTTAGGAGCCAGGCAACCACAAGGCACTGGATTTCTGTTCAATGCCTTAAGCTTTGTACCCATCAAAAATAAATACTAATTATGGGGTATCACATACTCCAAAAATTGACTGAAGGATCAGCCCCTCTCTGCTTCTGTTCCCCAAATTTAGACTGTCTGTTTCTTCACACACTGCCGGAATAGCTGCATCCCAGATAGCCAAAGCGGGGAAGTACAGTTGCTGCACTGAGATATTCCTGCTTAATTAATTAATGAAAGTTTGGAGGTCTCATATCTGGTCACTGCTCAGATATACATTCTTCTAATTAAGTGTGCTAAAGAAAATATAATAAATCAGTTCCATATTTAGCAAATGTTGGCAGATTTATGTACCTTAGGAAGGAACATGTCAAATGGTACAATTTAATGCTTGTTTCCTATGCTCAGTTGATTCTAGATAGCTTTAATATTTTCCTTATGAGGTTTAACAGCACATAAATAATATCCCACAAGCAGGCTCTAAGCTGGAAAAGGAAGCACGCCCTTGAAGCGACCAAAGCTGTGTCAACATATTGGCTGGGCCCCCGACAGCACTGATTAGCTCCGGCACTAATTTTCCAAATAAGTGGGTTAAATGTTCCAGGAACAGTGAGTGAAAGCTGTTAAAGACATGTCCCGTTGAATGTATCTTTCTGATTTCAATTCTTTCTTATATTTGCTCAGATTTTACCTTGTCTTGAGAGTGTGGCTTGTGGAGTCACACAGCTGCCCTCTGTGATGCACTTTTAGGCAGAAAAATGTGTTGCTAACATCACACAACATGTGATTAAATGTGCAAGGCTGGGTTTTGTAACTCAGTTCTCTGGAACCTTCTAGGCGCAGACCCTGCAGCATTAGAGAGATTTCCCATGTGCTCTTATCTGGAAAGAAGTTATGTTTACAGCTTCATATGGCGGGCAAGTAGAGTGAGATCATAGCTACCATGTAAACAATAAGGGTGCTTTAAACTGGCACAAGTTATCTTCAGAACTATATCATCTGTTCATATTTTATCTAACTCTAATATAAGCTGCCTTGATGTTAATAAACAGAACAGCTGATATTTCCAGAAACATAAAACTGAGAATATAGAGCAGTCCATCAAAAAAGTATGTCCGGGGTTGAATTATTTTATGTTTTACAGGAGCTATGTTGGTCAGAGCCCAGACAGGCTGAATCTACTGTGCTTGGGGGGACCGAGCGTTACATTTTACCAAGCTATCAGGTGGTACAGTTTTCTGTTTTGTTTCATTTTATCTTACTGGTTTTGTTTTTCTGATATTGAGGATGGTGATATGAGGTGCAGTTTTTATACTGGAGTTTATTACTTCCTCTTTTACTAAATGATGATGGAAATATTATATTGTAATTTTTAAAATTCTTTGCAATCTTCTTGAATTACAACTAAATAATAAAAACCAGAATGTGTGGCAACTGTGAAAGATAGAATAAAATCCATTAAATCAAAATGAACATAGTTTAAAACCTACTTCTATCCTGCTTTTTGGTTTTAAGACATATTGAACTTTTAACTCTTACATAAAGAACTTAAAATTCTAAATTCCTGATAATTTGTAAGACATTTTCAAGCTCACGTCCATGAGAGGGTGTTAGGTGATGAGGGGAGGTGCTCGGTTTTCAAGGCAGCAAATGGAATGCTGGGAAGACCTCAGCTGCTCTCTGTTCAAGTTCACTAATGTTCATTTGCATATTACACAACACTTTTGGAGTCTACTACGTCTTCTGAGTGCTGCCTCTAGAACATGGACTGGCCCTGTATGGGGCAGGTGTCCTCCCTGCTCAACTCTGCTCCACTCTGAGGCTTTTTGACCATGACTGTAGCAGTGACCAAGATGGGAACTGTGACCTTCAGCCAGGCCTGGCCCCTGCTGCACTTTAGCCCAGGTTCCCAGGGCTTCCAAGGTTCCACACTGAGAATGTCAGTTTGAAAAAAGCAAGCCCACCCTGAAGTGATGCTTAGCTTTTGTTCCTTCCTCCAAACACTTCCTGTCAGCCCATGTTCTGCACTTGCCCTCCATGGAATCTGGCTCCTCACGTCTCACCTTACCCTCCCAGTGTCAGCACCGTGTAGAGATGGGTGACCTCCCTCTGTGACTATGGGATCTCCCTGTCCTTGGCACCAGTTTGCCACCCTGCTCCCCCACTGAGGCCTGTAGGATTCTCCTGCCCCTTAAGACCACCTCTGCTCCTTGTGCCCTACTGTAGTCTGAATGTTTGTGTCCCTCCAAAAGCAAGCTGATACCTAATCTCCACTGCGATGGTATCAAGGCAGGCCCTTAGGAGCTTATCACACCGTGAAGACTCTGCCTTCCTAAATGAGATTGGTGCCTTGATAAAACAGGTTTGTAGGAGCCCATTTGTCTCTTCACCATGTGAGGAACAGAGCTGCACAACACGTTATCTCCTCGCTTCTTAATCTTGAACGTTCTTCTCAGTCTCAGAACTGTGAGTAATAAATGTATATTTTTTTTAAATAAAGTACTCAGTCAGTCTCCACTGTTTTGTAAAGCAGAAGGAAAATACTAAGATCTTTTCACTTCTTGAACAGAAGTCTTGTCTTTCCAGGCACCTTAGTCAGGAGTAGTTTCTGCTCATCTCCATTCTTTCCAGAACCTTCTCTGTCTTTGCAGAGTCACTTCCTGTGGCCAGACTGGCCTCTCCCTCACCTGAATTCCTATTACTGGTACTGCAGGTTTCAGTAACTCAGCAGGCTGTTTTGCACCCTGATCAGGATTTTGGCCCCTGCACAGAACACCTACTGGAGCTGAGCCTGTCCAGTCCTAGTGTATTTTTGTGCCACACCTTTCTCCTCGAAGAATACATTTACATATCTTGTCTCAGTTTTCAAGGATCTCTCCAAACTGTACAACCGCCTTTGGGATGGGGAAGGACAGACATTGTGATTCTAGTTTTTTGAGGTGGCTCCAAGACACAGAAGTGTAGAATGAACTGTGTAACAGCAGCTCAAAGTTAGTAAGTATATGAATAGGAAACCAGGGAGATGTTCTTATTCCAAGTTAGTTCTAGAGGCCTGTTAAAGTATCTGACTTCAGAGGTGTGAATATTGTGTGATCATAAGAGTCACTTCACCCTTCTGCACCTTGTGAGAGAGGGGTGAAGACAGAAAGTAATCCAGTTAAGAAATGCTTGCCACAGTTCTGGTCTACAGTAATTGCTGGACATATCCAAGTAATATCACTCCAGCTAGTTGAGATTGTCACCCGTCTTACACTCTTAAGGACAATGGATGGATTTCCACAGCGAGATTGAGCTGTCTTTGTTACTCATTTTAACTCACTTGGAAACAAAAGCAGAGTGGCTGGAGCAGCAGGCAGGGAAGCTGGAGTTAACTCTGAATGCCTACATTTCTTTAGCATATGCAGAGATTAAATGCCAAGCTCTTTATGATAGTAATTATGGAGCACTAGGGGACTGTAATGGGTATATTTGTGGCACTAAGTGGGTTATTTAATGGAAGTTATGCCAGTTACATCACCAGGGTGGATGAAAATAGAGAGATGAACATTGCCATCTCTAACTCTGAATTACTTGGCTTTTGTCTGGCTGATTGATTGTGACAGTCTTAACATTTAAAAAATGTATAACATTATTTTTCTAGTTTTTAATGTGTCAAAGTAAAGCACATTAAGGTTTTGTTTAGATTAAGCTATCAAGTATATATAATTTTAAGGGAGAAGGACCATTGTTATATTACCCAAGTTCACTTTTGGGGCACATCTATGAAGTCTTTTCCTACTTGTGCATATGCTTTCTTTTTTTAAATCAAAGTGTTCTCAAAAAGAGCTACATGGAAGCAGGTGGTTCTGAGAAGTAGCAATATTACTTAGTAATTCAAACTGAGCTTAAATCACAATAAAGATGAAGGCCTCATGGTGAAGCTTGATCATAGCTTAAATAACTGAAGTCCTGTGCAGTTCTGAGGGTTAAATTATCAAGATGAGCACACTCAGTAACAGGTTCTATATGTTATCCTGCATTTCTCCTATGGTTGTGTACTTCCCTTAGGCAAGAACAGCTCTACTTTCTTCCAGAGAGCAAGAAAGAACCTCTTAAGGCCACCAGCTCTTGAAACAACTTAGGGTAATTATGAGCCCCGGATGGTGAGGCAGTATACCAGTGCTAAGTGAAGGCAAGAGACACCACCTGCTCCCGGGGTGAGAGCTAATTTTAGATGTCCTCTGCTCAAAGCCAGCAAGAGTTTTTACACTGGGAGACAGTGAAGGAGACAATAACCCTATGCTCATATGGACTGGAGCCTGTGGGAGGCAGACACACTCAGAAGTCAGTGGGTAAGAATAACCAGTTCTGACCAGTACAGTAACCAAGAGCTAATGGGCATGACAGAGAGGGAGACGACGTGAGGGTAGAAGCAGGAATGTTGGAGATGGATGTGGAGGTGGTGATGGAGCTGAGGTCAGTGGAGGCAGGTAGAGTAAAGATAGAGGTGTGATGGGCTGAGGGTGGAAGTGAGGGTGATGGAGACAGGAGTGGAGATGAAGGTAAATACAGGGACTGAGGTAGGGTGGAGACGGGGAACGTAGAGATATGGCTGGAGGTGGGGAGGAGATAATGAGCGTGAAGACATATTGCCAGGTGGGGCTAATCTCAGCCGGGTTGAGGAGCCCATAAGCATTCTTCTTGTAGACCTGGGGAGGTAACATCCTGTCAGCTTTTCAGAAATATTCCTCCATAAGAATTGGAGATTGACAATCTCCAGAAGTTGTAAAGATTATATGTGGTTAGTCAAACATACAACTCGTATAAGAAAATAAATCTGTTCTAATTTTTTTGTGTATGTCTTTTTTTGAAAAAAATTCACATTCAGATTCTTGACCACTTGTTGAAGGGGAACATTTGCCACTGTAGCCAGTTTCTCATTAAAAGTTTGAGATGAGCATGACAGTTCTTAAGGAATCTCTTTATAACCTCTTGTGCAGCTCCAGTGATTATAATTCTTTGAGCTCCTTGGCTGAAAGGTGCTATTTAAAGCACAAAGTACTTTTGAATATTAACTCATGAATTCTAACAACACCCAAGTGGGAAAGGTAGGTGGCAAAATGACTCATTCAAGGTCACGTTAGTAAGTCAGTGATAGAATTTGGCAAGTAGAAGAAGAGTTTCTGGACTTTTTGAAGTGTTCTTTGCATTGAACTTGACATAGTGTTCTGGAATAGGATTCCTAGCATAGAAAACTTGTGGATAGCCACAAATGTCTTACATGTCATTCATCCTATAGGCCAGTCAGTTTTCTTGCTTGAAAGCTATGGGAAACAACTCAGAGACAGAAGATCATATTGGAGGACACTAGCTACTTCACGGTGGCCTGGGGCATGAGAGCCAGCTCAGATAAAGGGGAAGGAGCAAGGAAGGCCGAGTATCAGACCATAGCTTGGGCCAGTCTACACCTTGAAAACTATAGACAGTAGCAATATATCTTATGCACTCTGCCCCTTTGCACCAATCATTCAGTAACTCAAAAGAAACATCCATTTATCTGAACCTATAGAATACTAGGGGTTTGACCAAAAGAAAACAACAGGTGTTGAAGAAGTATTGATGGCATCCTGTGTGTTGGGAACTGGGAAATGTGTTGAGAGATACAGTCTGTTCTCCATCAGCACAGAAACAGGCAAAAGAGACAATGCAAAGGACAGAGGTACCACAGCAGGGGAGTGGAGGGCAGACTGTTGGCTGGCAGAGAAGATCAAGAAGGGCTTCCTAAGGAGGTGGAGGAAGATCAAGAAGGGCTTCCTGATGGAGGTGAGATAGACCTGGGTCTCGAAGGATGGACAACCTCTTACTGTGCAGGAAGAACAGGTGAAGGGATTCCTTCAGACTCAAGAAAGGTAAAGTCAGTGGTGCAAATAAAATGGAGCCAGGCAGCTTTACCAGCACACAATTCACAGCACAGAGTGGATGGTGGCCGAATCTGGACAAGATAAGCCAGAAACACTGAAAATACCCTATAGAAATCCTTGGAGGCCAGAAGTCTTGCCTGAGAATGAAAGAACAGTAACTAGCCAGGGAGTTCCTTAAAGTGCTCTGAAGAGGAGTCGGCACTGAGGTAAGCACAGCTGTGGGGTCCTAGTCCATCTCTGCCACCTCAATGCATCCTGGAGAGACAGGTGCCCTCACACTGCAGCCTGAACCACCACTGGAGGTGGGGCCCTGTCCACAGAACTGTTGCCTTCCTCTCAGAGAGCAGTGCTGGCCTCTGCTCTGAGGTTGGGTCCAGTGCCCTGTGAGCCAGGCTTTTAACACCTGTGCCCTCTCATGGTCCTCACAACCTACCTGATCAGCCCCATAGTGCCCATTCACAGAGTGAGGACAGGAGGGTGAGCTCCAGAGGCTGCTTATTCACTCAGGCTGGAGGGACCCACAGGGACTACAACTCATGTCTTTGTGACCCTCAAGTACCCACTTCACCATCCCATGTGTCTCCAATATTCTGCCAGAATATTCCTAAGGAAATGCTAAGTGAGTTCATACAGATGGCCTTGCACATAGCAACCACCTGGGCTGGGGTAGGGTAAGTATGGGGAGACTGCAACTGAGTGTGAGGTTTCTTTGGGGGCCAATAGAAGTGTTCTGGGACAAGATAATAGTGATGGCTGTGGAATTTTGCAAACATACAAGGGGTGAAGGAAAAATATGGCAAGTATTTAAATTTGAAACATCTGATTACAGAAAAGACATATTACTATGAACATAGGGACAAATGTGTTCAAAGCAGAGGGGACTATTTTGCAGAGAATTGATGCCAATGTGTCCTTTATTATAATGATTTTTAAAAACATAAGTAGTCACTGTATTTTTTTATCATACCACCTACTAAGGACCACTAAATAGTACTTTTTAAAAAAAATTTTTGAGGCAGGGTCTCACTTTGTAGTTCTGGCTGGTCCTGTACTCAGTCTCAGCAACCCTCCTGCTGCCTCTGCCTCCCAAGTGCTGGGATTGTAGGCATGAGTCACCACTCCTGGCACTATGGTATGTGGTTATCTGTGATTGAATCCAGTACCTTGTGCTTGCAAGGCACTAACGCTAAATCCCCAGCCCTAAATAGTACATTTTAAAAGGGGTAAATCTTGTTGCATATGACTTATATCTCAATTTAAAAATAAAAAATGTAATGTCAAAAAGAAACCAAATTGTCTTGCAGAAAGAATACATCTCCAATAACTCGTTTATACTCATCATTTCCTGGCTCACTTTCATTTCAGCCCAAAGGCATTCCCTCCGTGTGGGCTTCTGTCAGTATGGGAAATGATGAACGGGATGCTCTGGTTTACAGGGAACTGTTATTGTCTCAAAGGGCTCGACTGAGGCTGCACACTGTGGGAAGGGGTGCAGCTGTCTTCCCACATTGCCAGAGCCCGGTACTTACAGGACGTGCACATCCCTTTAAGCTCTTGGGCATAGGGAGGTGCACTTTTAGCAGCTTGTTAGCTATTTTCTCTGCTGCACTTGCTACAGGCACACCTCTGCTTTTTAAAGCCAGAAACATGTAACACACCTCTAAACTGTCAGACTACTTTAAAGGAACTTCAGTTTTCCTTGTTAGTGACACTCACAGCTCCCAAGGAGAGGGTCTCCTGTATCAATTTGTTGTTGAAAATAAAATCTGGCAAAGATGCCCAATTACATTTTCAGATGGAAAACTTGGGCAAAGAGTAAACAGAGGGCCAACCTGGTTGGTACAACTAGGTAGGGACAATTTAAAAGCAAGGAAAGTAAAATATTTAATAAAAAGGGGGAAAGTTACAGAGTCAAAACCTGAAAAAGTTCCACTCTGTGGCCATACAAGACTCCATAATAGCATCTCTGGACTTGCTGTGTGGGTAGGTTGGTTATGGTCTTAGCTTACTTTAGAATCTTGCCTTGTAGATGTCATTTTCTAGGATCTCAGTTTCTCTGAGCAGTTTTCATTACTCTTGAGTTTTGGAGACATCAAGTACCACAGGTGAGTCTCCCCCCAGAACCTGCTTTCTCCCCCTCCTGGAGAGGCAGTATGTCTCCAAGATGGAGGATATAACAACCTTTGGTGTTACTCAGCCTGGGATTTTAGACAGTCACTGTCCTGTGTGTAATCTCTGAAAGAGCATCAGGAAGATCCCCTGGCACCCAGGTTGGCTATTGCTGACCCATGATTAAGCGTAAGGTCATAAAGCTTATGAAGAGTAACCCATAGCAGAAATAGTATGCATCTAAGCAAGTCAGATCTGCAGGCAGGCATAAACACCTAGAGACTGGCCTAGATCCCCCAAGCTGTAGTGGGAAGAAGAACTTGGAAAGGTGACCAGCTCACACCACAGGAATGGAGTGGGTGCTGATGCTTTACAATTGCAAGAGAGCTTTAAAGTTCTTGACTTGGTTTCATGAAATAATTATTGGTTCAGTCAGGCCTGTGAGCAGGAGTGCAGCTATCAGGAAGAGGTGTGCTGTTGCTCTGGAAGAGCCCACAGCACTCTTTTGAGTCCAGGACTCTCCCCAGTGATGGCAATTACCGTAACTCCTATGGGATGTGCCCCATACATCCCCAGGAGAGGAAGCACCTATAGCTGAGGAGATGAAGGTATGGAAAGGTGGAAGGGAACGCTTGAGACTGGCAGGGAAGTCTTAGGGAGCAAGCCAGGATGGAGTCCCTCTTGGCAAGGGAAGGGCTGATTGTTAGGAGGAGTTTGAGCTCTGAGAGGGCAGCCTGTCCAGCTGTAAGGACCTGAGTTAGGCTGAACAATGTGAAATTGCTGATTGTTGGCTCTTTGGGTGTTGTTTGACCTACAGATGTGATATCTGTGGCACTAACAGGATATTGAGCAGGGTTTGGGTTGGTTTGAGGGACAGAGCTGTTAAAGGTGTCACTATGGAGTCGGCCAGCAGTCCTGTTTTTGATACTCCCTTGCTGCTTCCTTTCCTGGACACTGTTGAATTCCAAGTTGTCCTTCCATCCCAGGGGCTCTGTTCTCTGCTTCTCTGCAGAAGCAGCCAGATGGCACAGTGCTGCAGGAGTCAAGGTGATACTGCCCTCACCTCTGCTGCCTGAAGCTTTAGGGAATTGGGGTGCAGAAGGCAATCGTTTGACTGTGGCCAGCAGACAGGGAACCAGGGCAGCCTTGACCAGCCACACCTGTGAAAACCCAGTCCTCATAAAGGAATGTCCCCTGCATTCAGGGAGGAAATGAGGAAAGAACTAAGAAAAAGATGGATTTTAGTCCTATCCTTGTCCAGTGTTAGGGGTTGCGGATTTCTGAGGAAAGTGGTGGAGGTTTTGCTGCAGTTAGACTGCAAGGTATTCCTGGACTCCTGACTCATGCGGGCATTTCTGAGGCCAAAGCTTCCCTCCCTACCTCTGTATGTGCCAGGTTCATGGACTGTGTCTACTTGGCTTCTGTCTGTCTGTGCTGATATTTTATGTATCTGCCCAACCTTTCACTCAAAAACTCCTGCCCTGGCTGTCTCTCAACCTAACTTCCTCTGCCCTAGGAGCAGAGCCAGCTCTTCTTGCTGACTTTGGTCTGAGGGCTTTGGCAGGAGTCTGTCAGGGCTCCACTTGGTCCACCTTCCCCTTCTGTGAGCAGCAAGTAGGAACCCTGGCACTCCATGGACATTCCCTCGGACTCACCTGTCACCTGCCTGACTTGGAGTCTCTGAAGGGCAGCTCAGCAACCCTCCCTTTCTCTCTCTCCCTCTCTCAGTACTGAGGATGGAGCCCAGGGATTTTGCACTGAGCTTCACAGTCAGCCTGCTTTTATATTTTATTTTGAAATAGGGTCTCCTTATGTTGTGAAGGTGCTGAGGTTCAGTTTAAATTTGTGATAATCTTTCCTCAGCTCAAGAGAGTGTTGGGATTAGAAGCATGTGCCACTATGTCTGGCTCCCAGCCGTCCTCTCTTGAGATTCCAGGACAGAGCCAACACTGGGGCCACAGGACACTGAATAGATGCGGGAGAGATAATGCTTTTCTGGTGCTGATGAGCAGGTCACTGGCTAGGGAGACTACCCGAGAGTGGTGCATGGCATGGACTGCCCCACCACCACCCCTGCAGCTCAGGGGTCTGAGGTGTCACAAGTCCTGCTGGGTCTGAGTCATGACATGGTGCCTTCTGGACAGCAAGGAAGGGAAAAGTCACACAAGTCCACAGAGACTGTTTCTTCAGCCTTATCTCTCTGCAGCAGCTCCAGATTTCCCTGCCTCCTCACAGCCTTGGAACACTGAGGACAGTGAGGATGGATCATGTACATTTATGTGGACAGCCTCCCAGGCTGGAAAATCCCAGCCAGGGTTCGTTCCTCAGTGTTGTTGTGCTTTGGGGGGTAAAAGAAACTCAGACCAACAGGACAGTGCTCAGAGTCACCATGTAGATTCTGGGGAGGTTTCAGAGAACACTTCCATTTTTAAAAAATTTAAAAATTTTTTGGTACATTATGAATACACATCATCATCGCATTCAACACTGAGTTTATTTGAGAATATAACATGACTCGATTCTCTTTTTTCCCTTTTCCACCCGCCCTGCCACCCCACCCCTATATACATTATCTTTGTTTCTTTTTTTCATTACTGTCCCCTTCTTCCCCCCTCATTTTTTACCCCTATAACCTCTTTCCTTTGAAATATTTTCTATTTCACAATATCAACTATATATTCTACAACTCATTTACAACTTCTTATACCAGAGAAAAGATACAATATTTATACATCTGTGGCCTATTTATTTCGCTTATGAGGATGTCCTCAAGTTATGTCCATTTGAGTATGTATGACTCGATCTTATCATTTTTAATGGCAGAGTAATACTCCATTCTATAAAAGAACCACATCTTCTCCATCCAGTCTCCAGGTGATGGACATTTGGGTTGTTTCCAAGACTTAGCAATCACAAACTGAGCTGCTATAAACATGGGTGCACATATTTCACTGTGAAATGAATCTTTTAATTCCTTTGTGTTTATACCTAGCAGAGTGATGGCCCGGTCAAATGGGACCTCCAATTCTAGCTTTTTGAGGAATCCCTGTACTGATTTTCATGGAGGTTGTACGAGTCTACATTTCCACCAACAGTGGAGAAGGGTACCTTTTTCTCAGCAGCCTCACTAACATTTGTTGCTGGCTAATTCTGAGATAGCAGGCATTCTTTGTGAAGTGAGATGAAATCTCAGTGTTGTTTGTATCTGCATCTCTCGAATAACCAATGATGTTGAGCATTTCTTCGTATACTTCTTAGCAGCTCTTACTTCTTCCTCTGAAAAGTATCTGTTCATTTCAGATACCCATTTTTGAATTGGGTCTTTAAATTTGTGTGGACTGATACAACAACAGAGCGAAAAGGCAGCCAACAATATTGGAAAGAATCTTTACCAGCTGTTTCTCAGACGAAGAGCTACTATCTAGAATATAAAAAGAGCTTAAAAACACTTCCTTTTTTATTGCAAGATACACTCACTTATATAGTAAAGAGTAGGAGGCTTAATCATATGGGTCAGGTTGGTCATGGATTGGTTGAAGCATGCAGAGAGGTGGACGGATTTGGATTGATTGTGCTTTTGAGTAAGGAGTCGCCTCAGCTGAACGCTAGCCCAGCCAAGCCTGGATTTTGCCGTCACCTTAGCAAGATGACCAAGTCACACAAAGTAAATGGAAAAAAAACCCCTATATTCTTTCAAAGATGATTGGATTTATGTTGTTTAACATCCTAAGAAGTCCCAGACATATCTGGGAACAATATTTTATAAACAATAAATTCCTTATCTAAGTAGAAGGAAAATAATGCTTGAAATGAACATCAGGATGTACTGAGTGTATTGTTTGTGGTGATCAATAGTGTTAATTATTTCTCTGGTCTGAGAGACTCAAGATGGTCTCTGGCACATGTGGACTCCATGAGTTCACCGAGGCAAAGCATGGCCGTGCTGGTGATAATTTTGTGGGACCATCCATTGAGGAAAGGGTGACACCATGGGCTATGAAAGGCTTTCAGGGCCTCAGAAACCGGGGGCTCGGAGTGGGGGTCTCTGGGTGGGGCCAGAAGAATTCTCCTAATTGGTCACCCCCAGCTCTGCCCAGGAGCAGCCATGCTCCATGTATCTCAACATTTCCAGGACAAGAGATGCCATGAGCACAGACTTCTTAAACAAATCTGGATTCTAAGTCAGGTTCCACAACAATTTACTTTATAAATGTGAACAAAGACAAATAACCTCTTTGTGTCCAGTTTCCTCTTCGGTGGATTTTGAGAAGTTGAACGCAGGCCGCTGCTCTGATTCCTTCCAAAAGTTCCTCCCTCCTGCCCTTGGGATGCTCGGGTTGGATGAGGATAACTAAGTCTTTCGGACTCAGGAACGAGGATAAGTGTAGATTCTAAACAAAACCTTAGAGCCTCGCCAAGGGTGTATGCTGATGATACCAAAATACACACACTTGCCCAAGTTCCCTTCATGTTCTCTGTCAGACAAAACAAAAGGAATTCTTTTGTGTCTCTTCTGACTTTCTGTTGGCCCTGTCATTGGGTATTTGTGTGTCATTTAATTGTTTTTGTCTTAAAATGGGGAAAATAACCTCCCTGGGACATCTTGAAGAATGGGAGAGAGCACAGTTGTGAAAGAGGAAATAATATAAAATGTCAGTAAGCACTCAAGTAACCAGTAAAAAAGGGGCAGCCATTTTAACAAGAAATGACTCCTGCAGTTTTTAAGAATGCAAAAACACCTAACATTTTAAAAGTACATTCAGAGGAGAATCCCTTTCCAAGCTAATAATTTCTTGCCAAAGGGACTGAATACTTGTCTGACCTGGAAGAACTTGCCCAAGGTTAAGCTAAGCAGTTCATTCCCACTAAATATTATCTGGCTGTGAGAGGTGAGGGGGGGGGGGAGAAGGGTGCCAGAGAAGAGCAAAGGGGCTTTTATACAACTGAAAGCTAAGAGTTGCCTGTTTAGGTTGGTGCAGAAGAATAGATGTTAAAGATCTAACAATGACAAATGGCTAGGGATGAACACTTCCAATTCTGTTTCTGGATTTTGTGAGATTTCCTCATTTGTGGGAGCCTTGCTGCAGCAAAAAGAAGGGAGGAGAGAGTCTTAACGAGCTCCTCGTTGGCTTGTGGCTAGTGGTATTAGGTGCTCAGATTCTGTTCATACTAGAGACTGAACGTCTATGTTCCTTATAACCCACATGAAAGACCTTAAAGACAAACAGGACTGCAAGGCCACTGGACTTGGTTCCTAGACAGTTTTAGCCTTACACAGATTCTCTGTGGTGCTATGTGTCTTATGCAGCCACAACACAGGCTTCTTCTAAACCTGCCTATGGAGCCCCAGCTGGCATCCAGTTTCCAGTACCTGCATTGGAGACACTGGCATCCTGGACCAGAACAGCTGGCTTCTGAGTGTGTCCTAGGTGGATGTTTCGTTTAATTATTAGCTGGGGGGGGCAGTGTCACTGTTTTTGCTGTTTTCCCTATGTTTCTGTGGAATAGCTCCCTCTCAAGCCAACACAGCTGGATGGCGTGGAGAGAGTATGTCTTGTAACAAAGTTGGGGTGCGAGAGTCTCAGCGGGTCACTTCAAAAGCATTTAGTATTGAAAATGGTGCAGAAAAGGCAAGTGAATTATTCTATTTTCTTTACAACTGCTCAGTAAGTTTCTTCTTTTATCTGCAAACTTGAAACAGCATCTTATCCTCCTAAATGCTCAACAGTCTTGAAGCTATATGCAAGATACTGAACCCTTACATGGCATCCAGGCACTGATTAAGATTTTCATTTATTTTGGGGGAGGTATCTGTGATTTCCTCTTATAATTACAATCATGGAAGCAGATCTTAAATTCACATGTTTGTGTTTGCTAGGGTCCATGCTAGCATTCTTCCCAGAGTGTGTGTGCCTGCTCACGTGGGTGGCCCACCTTCCTCCCATGTTGCTGTGCACATTAAGAGAGGTTCTGTCTTTCTACCATAGAGGGCCTGGTATGCGGATGGAAGGATCACTGGCTTGTCATATAAAACAAGGAAAATCTGCTTTCATGTAGATATCAATAGGAAAGAACATTCACTTTGCCAACAAAAGCAGCACTGAAGAAAATCACTGCTCAGAAGTGTTAGAATAGGATCTGTGTGGGTCAGATTCCACTGTTTCTCTTTTGTGCTGGTCACTTTTGCATGGGATAAGCTGCCATTTATCCTCTCAGGGTCATTGAGCTGTCCCTGCATGGTGGGTTTGTGTGTGAATTCAGATGTGACATTTCACATGTCATATTCTTGCTGATGAAAATGTACTCCCCCTGGGACAGTAGGCTCCTTGTAGGAAGTCATCAAGGAATGCAGTTTGTGAGTGCTTTGAGCCCAAGGGATGTGTCTGGAGGCTGAGGCACATACAAACTGGCAACTTGTTGTATCATTTTACACAGGGAGGAAATGCAGAATACGCCAAGCAGAGCCCTTGCTGTGAAGAGGGACTGCATGTGTGGTAAGATCGCTCATCCTTTAATGGCTGTCAGGCACAAGATAGAGCAGATCTGAAAATGAAACAGGTAAAAGCTGGGCATGGTGGTGCATGCAGGAAGTCCCACCTTGCAAGTTTGAATCAGGAGGGTTGTATGTTCAAGGCCAGCCTGGGTTACGTAATGAGATGCTGTCTAAACCAAATTTTAAAATGCAGCAGACCTACCCGAACTGCATGACCAGGGAAGTGGTGTCATCAGGGAGTGGGCTCTTAGCAGTGGCCAGAGGGCTTCCAATGGGCTTGTTCCGACCAAAGATAGAGCAGGAGCACCTGGGACACTGGAAGTAAGACTCAGGACATTTCCTCGCCCTCTGTCTTGTCCTTTGTTACCTTTACTCTTTGTCTGTTTTGCTTCGCTGATCCTTGCCCTGCCCAGCCCTAACCCAGTGCAAGCTGAAGGGAGGCAGGCTCTAATAGATCTGCTGGTTTTGTGCTACTTCAAAAATGATTGACTCTCCTGAGCTCATTAACAGTGTATTATCTTAAATCAGCCTTTTATCTTCTTGAAGAGTGAAAGCTTTCTCTTTGTTAAAGAAATGCCAGGCAGCAGCAGGGAAGGCAGGGTAGGCAGCTGTCTCTACCCACCCCGCCACACAGTGCTGCCCTCCTGCTCGCTGGGGGTGAGGAGGGGGAGGGACCCTGATGCCCGAGGCCCCTCTGTTGCTACTCTGGGCTGAACCATTTGTTCTCAGAGGAGGCTACAGTTAGACCTAGTGAACAGACCAACTTTAAGGAGGAAACAAACACGCGTTCACACTTTTACACAGCAGTTTTCTGTGTACAACTACACTTTTTATTCAAATCCTCTCAACTGTAATAGAGATGCTACCATCTTTGTTTGGGTTAATAAAGATTTGTCTGTGTATACACACAGGAATAAACACAAGTAAAAAGTACATGTATATGGGGTTGTACTCAAATATCCATGTGTTTATGGACTTATCATTACTTGAGTTTAACAATGTTTTTGAACATTTTTTTATCTTTATTGGTACATTAAATATACACATCATGATTGTACTCCATAATGGGGATTTGTACCAGTATAAGACACAACTTAATTCTCATTTTTTCCCATAGCCCTACCCACCCGACCACTCCCCCATATACATAAAATTTGTTTCCTTACTTTTTTGTTACCATCTCAACATAACTTTGTCCCCAAGACTCCAGATAATACATTTACTTTTCGGGGCTATTGGTAAGGAATGACTTGTATCTCCTGGGTTTGCACTTCTCCCCAAGGAGTTTCCTCATTTTCTGTCTGTATTGGGTCTCTGCTATCGTGCAGTAGTGGGCATTCAGGAAGTTAAATAACAACATAAGGTTCTAATTACAGGGTTTTCAGCAAAGGAGTGTGTGCCTTAGAACCATTTTCTCAAGCCAGAAGTATTTCTCTCATTAAGGTTTCATGTCTTAATATTAATCTTGAATATTTTTTCTCCTACAAAAAAAGGGTTCACCAGCCAGGAGCAGACTGGGATTTATTTCCCCAAGTACCATATCTTGAGCTGAGAATCAATGTTTTCAATTAATCATTAAAATGCACCAGAAGGAAATTAGATGCAAAATAATGTATCAAAATAAGTAACATGTGTTTAGTGGCACAGGCATCTCTTCTAACCCCTTCAGTGCCATTGTGCTTGGCGCACACAGGACTGAAATTCCCTCCTGAGTGTAACTCCTTCTGTAGTTGTCAGTCACGGCCCTCCTCGCCGTTCAGGGGAGGCAGCAGGGGAAGGTGGGGAGAGACATTTCTGGGTCGCAGTGGAATATCTGTGGACGCACCAGGAGGATTTTGCTGGAGAAGCTGGGTGCAGATTTGTCTACCTTACATCTCCACTCCGAGCTCTGGTAGGTCGCTCAGGTGGCCTAGAGAGGGCTTGAAATGCTGTACCTGGTCTCATGTCATCCTTGCTCTTGTTGCTGGCTGTAAGGAAGCACCTGGAGCCTGCCATGTTGCTGAGTAGCCAATGGGAGAAACATAGGGTATTCCAAGGGCTAAGATGATGGGAAAGTCTTGTGTTTGGAACCCTGTGACGAGAGGGAACAGGGGCTGAGGTTATCTGGGGTTCAGTTCTAAAAGCTAGTAAGGACGGTGTTTAGGAGGCTTCTTTATCCTTTGAAACTGTATTATTGGTAAAAATCATCACAATAATGGTTTAGGGCTTTTGACAAAAAGATTTTCTTAGAGGCTATTTTTTATTATTATTATTAAATCCCTAATCTTTGAAGTGAGCTACATTCCCAGCCCATTTTACTTCTTTAAATTTTATTTAGCTTTAGATTTTTGAGACAGGGTCTCACTGTATTGCTAAATTACTCAGGCTGGGTTTAAACTTGTAATCCTCCTGGTTCAGCCTCCCAGTGTGCTGGGATCACAGGCATGTGTCACTGCACCCAACAGTTATCTTTAATTTTCAAGTCTTTAACTTTAAGTGTCAGTAAGAAAATTGCAGACAGACAGGGAGTGCTAAAAGACAAGCAGTGGGCAGTGGAGCTGTAGGCAGATTCCCAGGACGCCTAACACAGGCCTCGGGCTAAGGTATTCTGCAGAGACCAGAGAGGAAGCTCGGGTTCCCCTGATCCCTGAAGGCCAGATGTTTCACTGGGGAAGCTCAAGACATGCCACAGAGCAATTCACTGCCCTCCCAGGAGGTGGCCAAGTAGCTAAAAGGGGAGGGAGGGTAGCCCAGAGACAGACAGCACTGTGGTCTCTCATGCCAGCCTGTGGGCACTTTGATCTTGTTGCTCTTACTCTGTGGCTGCCCAGATGGTATGAAGAACCTGCTGTCTGCTCTGTCAGAAAAAAGCCCAAAGGATGGGCTCTCGAGTGCCCAGCATCATGTCTCCTGCCTCAAATGTCGTGGAAACCATGTTGCAGCTAGATTGTCTCCAGTCAATCTAAACTGGGTCTCGGGGACCACACAGCTTGAGATCACATGCATGAGCAGCAGGTTATAGTGGCCCTAGACCACTCCATCCTCTCTCTGGTAATTAGCAAGCACCTTCCTTGAGATGCAGCAGAGCCCCACCTGAGCACCACACACTGGCTGCTCTCTAGAGAAACACGCTGACAGGTGGCTGCAGGGCTCTTCCAGGACAGCAAGGAGGAGCCTAACCAAACACTTCAGATGCACATTCCACTTTTGATGAGGAGACATCTTTGACAATGATGCAGCAGTGTTAAAAAATATTCAGTGAAAATGAAATTGAAATGTTTGTAAGAAATAGAGAGCAAAAGGTTGAAAAAAAAATCCAGATGTGGATCTATTAAAAAACTCACAAGAATCACAAAGAGGGCACGGAGTCCCTCTGTTCCTTGATGGATCAACGAAAGTCTTTGCGTTGCAAACATGAGCAACAAGACATTGCTTGCTCCAAGGTGAAGATCTGCATAGGTGGCTTGTGGTGTGTCAGGGTCACATGTGGTTGGTGGATACAATGGATGAATCACTGGAAGACAGCAGTTAAGGTAGTGATAATATAAAGACAGCTTAGGCTGGGCGTTCAGCTCAAGTGGTACTGTACCTACCTTGGAAGTACAAGGGCCTGAGTTTGATCCCAGGTACTAAAAAAAAAAGATAGATTGAGGAAAGTACATTTTTAAAATATTTGCGTTGATAAATTATATAACAATTTTATGATTGCTAACCTAAACAACAGTTTCTCAAATTCATGTTACCCCATTCAGATACTCTTTGAAAATGTCAACATATTGCCTGATGTTTTGATGGAACTTCTTTATCACACATAATTTTTTTTTAAAAATCTTCTTCTCAAATATAAACTGGTGATTCTTCAGGGAAAGACTCAGACTGTCAAACTGAAGTCTTGTGAAAATCTTCTGTTATAGGTGAATACAGCTGTGATTTCCAAACATCTGATAAGTGCTTGTCTGTTTCTGCTGGGGTTTCTGGAAGCGTCTCCACCATCTTCTTCAGGAGGCACGCGACAGCTCTCAGGAGGTGAAGTAACTTTCTGAGGATCACAGGCATTGGAATAGCAGACTCACACATTTGACCCAAGCATTTCTGAATTCAAAATCTTTGGGAGTTTTCAATTAGGCAAATCAACAAAAACATTATGTGAGGTAGTAAGAAATATTGCCATCTGTGAATTAAGGAGCAGTGGATTGTGCACAGATTCAAAACATAAATATTTAACTCTGGAGCCATGAGGTTAAGAACTACTTCATCTAGTACACAAGCTTCATATTCAGAAATTGGCTTTCTGAGGTCATCTTTGGCTGCTGGTTCCATGACTCCACTCCTTCTGCTGCAGCAGAAAAATGGAACTGGTTCTCCTGGCAAGACAGAGGGACAGAAGACAAACCCCACAGCTCAAGTCACTTCAGTTGACTGTTAATTTTAATACTCTATCAAAAAATCACAGGCAAGTTAAACACATTAGCATAGTTTAAACTTGTCTCCCACATTTAAATAATGCCATTTTCCAAGTTCTTCTGTAGTATAATAATTATCAGTAATTAAAAGATCAAATGTTTCATTATTTGGTTTCTTCTTTTCTCCTGTAATGTCAAGATAATGATTTTTAGCTTTTGTTCTGAAGGGAGAAAAGGGAAGGGAAGTTCAGGGTCACAAGCAGCAGGTAGGGAAATCGACAGTGAAGGCCTCACTGTTTGAGGCTAACTCAACCTTATTTAAGCACCATTAGCCTGTGTTAAAAATCCAGCTCAGAATCCACAGTTAGAATCCGAGGCTCATTAGCCTATAATTATTTGCTGCCGCTCCTTTCTTTCCAAGCTGACACCTGCCTGGTCAGGAGGCAACCACACGACTTCTTGTCCACCTAGCTGTGAGCAGCCACCGCCTTCCGAGCCCGGTCCCATCCCCACAATTTCTTTTCTTCTCTCAATCAGTGGCTTATCTTTCTGAGGCGGAGAGAAAGATGAGAAAGTTTTTTTATGCACTTGTAAGAAAGATCCTAAACCAAGCAATCTAAGTCACCAACATCTACTTGCTTTCTCTCCAAGCAAATACTAAATGCTTACTATCTGTCAAGTTCTCCTCTGGCTATGTGTTCCTACTGAGGTCACAGCAATTTGTACAAGACTAAATACTGCAATGAAAAGGTGGGAAGCCGGGCTCTCTGAAAAAGAAACAAATGTGTAAGAGTACCAAGAGGTCAATTGTGAAGTTTGGGCTTTGTCCGTGTGTGGATGTGCTGTGTGTGTGTGTGTGGGGGGGGGGGTTGTGCGTGCGCATCCACATACACTACGGAAAAGAATTTCTTCCAGCCAGCCACCTGATTGCTATGTGTTTGAAGCATTCAGACACTGCCTGTGGTGGATGAGAAGCTGCAGCACGGTTATGTGTCTTCTGTCAGGGAGAGAAGAAAAAGCTGCCCATTGGAAAATTTGCACAACTAGGGAAGAGAGCAGAGAGCAGGCATCCTGGGAAGTTTGCATAGTCAGCGTTGCAATATCAGAGCCAGTATTTACTTAATTCAACTAGTTATTGAGCATTTATTCTGTGTCCTTCACTTTGTAAAATGTTGGTGCTAAAATATCCACAAGGCTCACTCTGTCTTGAAGCTTACAATGAAAGGGGCAGGACAGAAAGAAAACAAAAATTAATCAAAACAAATACTGTCAATTGGTCTTCTTGCTGTCCTCTGGATCCCTAATAGATCAGTTGATGAAGAAATCTCTTCCGTGATTTTATGGCAGTTTTTCTAGATGTGGTCAGATATTCCTGTTCCATATGATCATTTTTGGGCAGCTGTTCTTATGTAAAATTCCATAATTTAGGAAACATCCTGCAATGTGGGTGAAAGTTTTAGGAATTAGTATAGGGCTGACATTTGTTTTCCATGAGAGGACATGTAACATAGTTTTAGGTTGAATATGCTCTCTCTAGCATTGGAGGACTTTTCCCCACATAAAGGTTAGTTTTAAGATCTTGTTCTGTGTAAAAGTCATCCAAGCACTATTTTCCTAAACTTCAGGTATTGCGAGATTGTTATCTAAGGAAATTATATAACCTCAGCTACTCTCTAGCTGTCAAATACCTGACTAGATTTATAATGCCACATGTAATAATTCTTTTGTTTAAACTGGTTAAATTGATTGCCACTTAATAAATAGCTTTTAGCAGTCTTAGAGTGGTCTCTGAGTTTAAAATGTTGGCGTATAGTTCATTTAATGTGAGTCTCATAGATCAGTATTATAATGTGTATCGATTGCAAATTATGAATAGCTTGCTTTACATGTAATTCCTCCACTCTTCAGATCTTGCCATCCTCCCAAATGTTAAGGCTATTGATTCTCACTGCACAGAGCATTATATTAAAGGATTATTTGAGCAAACTGTAGCACAATTATGAGAGATTGCTCTGAGGAAGAATTTATCTGAAGACAGAGCTGGTTAGTCAGAGAAAGTGCCAAGGCTCAGGACTATGTTATTTAGGTTCCTTTCCGCTGAAGTAATCTTTTTATCCAGCGCAGGAGGCCGGGTGTGGGGCGTGTGAGGTTGTGCAAGTGCGTGTGCATCTTCTCTCCAGGGTGCTGTAAGCTGCAGGAATCAGTTTCATGCACTCACTGATTCATCTTTAAATCAACCTGGAAAATCAGGTGCAAGGTTAGTTATGGAACTAACAAAACTTCATTGTAGGGCCGGGGAGTTAGCTCAGTGGTTCTGGCGCCTGTCTTGCAAGCGCAAGGACCCGGGTTCGATTCCCCGGTAACCACATAACAATACTGGGTGTGGAGACCCACA
>PVIR01026283.1:0-24053 GCA_004026965.1 Petromus typicus | reverse complement strand
CTTGTGAGACAGGCATTGGAAATGCAGATAAATTCCCAGCCCATTTCTGTCTTTTTAAAACATGTCATCTCAGGGCTGGAGATTTAGCTCAATGGTTCCAGCGCCTGTCTTGCGCAATGACCCTGGTTTGATTCCCGGTAACCACATACCTATACTGAGTGTGGAGACTCACACCCAGCAGCAACCAGTTCCACGTACCACATACCACAGTGCCGGGCGTGGTGCCTCACGCCTGTAATCCCAGCACTCGGGTGGCAGAGGCAGGAGGATTGCTGATGTGAGTTTGAGGCTGAGCTCAGGGCCAGCCTGAACCACAAAGCCAGACCCTGTATCAAAAAACCTTAAAAAGGGCAGAGGATTTAGCTCAGTGGTTCCGGCGCCTGTCTTGCAAGCGCAAGGACCCGGGTTCGATCCCCAATAACCACATACCTATACTGGGTGTGGAGACTCACGCCCAGCAGCAACCAGTACCACATACCACAGGGCCGGGCGTGGTGGCTCACGCCTGTAATCCCAGCACTCGGGAGGCAGAGGCAAGAGGATTGCTGTGATGAGTTTGAGGCTGAGCTCAGGGCCAGCCTGAACTACAAAGTGAGACCCTGTCTCAAAAAACCTAAAAATAAATAAATAAATAAATAAATAAACCTTAAAAAGTAAAATAAAAAATAAAACATGTCATCTCAAATTACTTTTCAGATGACCATGTGATGAAATGTAAATTAAGAATGGGGGGAGCAGGGATTTAGCCCAGTGATTCCAGCATCTGTCTTTCAAGCTCAAGGGCCCGGGTTGGATCCCCGGTAACCACATACAATACTGGGCGCGGAGACTCACGCCCAGCAGCAATCAGTACTACATACCACAGTGCCAAGCATGGTGGCTCACGCCTGTGATCCCAGCACTTGAGAGGCACAGGCAGAAGGATTGCTGTGATGTGAGTTTGAGGCTGAGCTCAGGGCCAGCCTGAACTACAAAGCGAGACCCTGTTTCAAAAAAAATAAATAATTTTTTAAAATAAATAAATAAAAAATAAAATAACTCAGGAAGAGAAAAGTTAAATAAGATGGTTAGTAGTGAATAGTGATGACATTTAAACACCAAACCAAGATAAATAATTGTTGGAATTATAAGTGCAAAATAGAATATTATAAATGGAAAATTAATAAATATAATTAACCAAACTATGGAGAATAATAAAGACAATTTCTATATCAATTTGCTCATTTTTGAAAGCAAGGAATAAATAGCTGATAATACATTGTTAAGATGTGGTTCATTATTGAAGGAAATGTTAAATGTTTGGTTAAATGTTAAATGTTGGTGCTGATTCTCTCAAACACTGAAGAGAAATGCTAATTTTTTGATCCATTTGATTGAAATGTCCTACTTATTAAACAATTGCTTCTTGAATCAGAAGTAGTCTACTATGAATGGTAAAAACAACTGAATAACCATTAGCACGTGTGTTTATAGACTCCTGTAGATTAGGAAACACTTGCATGCACATTATTAAATTTTAAGACTGTGACACCCCTCAGTGTGTCTGGCATCCTCCATTTGTCCCTGATGATGTAAATCCACTCTCCTGGAAAGCTGATCTGTGCTGGCTGGTTTAGTGGAACTTTTGTGTCTTCTGAGTTTTGTTGCTTGGAGCCAACTAGTCATTCCAATGAAGTAGAGGAAGAGAAGAGATAAAGGTGGTCTCCGTAGAAGTCACTGTAACTTACATGACGATCAGCACTTAGCATCCTTTTCACCTGTGTTATGATAACCACTCACCCCAACACTTGAGCTTGGACCAACTCACCGTTGTTACTGTGATTTCTCTACACCCATAAATTTGTAGCTGACCTCTGTGTTAACTATACTTTTTGTAATTAGGTTAGCTTGATGGTCCATTTGGTTTCTGTTTGGACACTGATTAATGCTATTTTCTTACATCCATTTTTAAAATGAATAGCCAACTCTGAGATAAATTATTCTGGGTTTAAGAACAATTCATCTGTGTTGCCTTGAATCCTGACTTTGACTTGATTCACAGTTGGCTTACAGAGGAAACAATAGAGGAAGCTATTCTCTATCCTTTGTTAGGGAAAACAGAATGCTCTTCACACAGGAATTTAAGGTATTATTAATCTAGTCAGGCCAAGTTAGCAATAAGTTTTCAATGCATTATAAAGCTATTTTAAATACTAGTTTTGAAATCTACATGATCAGTAATAAACTAGATTTTTACTAGATGTGCAAGACAGTGTAAGAATAAAAAGCAGGTGAAAGGAGAGGGAGAGAAAAGGAAGAAAAGACTGGGAAGCAAGGTAGACTTCCGGCAAGACTGTAGCAGAACAAACCCAGGCTGCTGCTAATGAGCCCCAAGAGGGCCCTCAAGGCAGAGGCCACAGGACAGGACTGAAGGAGACCTGGGATGAAGACAGACAAGGGTGGTCAGCCTCATAGACCAAAGCATTAGCCAGGCATTTACCTTACTGCAAAGACAAAAGTTACTGTCAAATGGCACTGCAGTCGTGCAGTTTCAGAGCCCCACTTAGATGCCTGTTTTTCTAATCCCCTAATTGCCATAACTAGAGGCTACTGGCCTCCAGCTGGTCCTTGCCCCAGAAGACAGCCGAGTGTATAAGCAATGTTTTCCAGATAAGGATGTCTTTCTCTTACTCATGCAGGGAATAAATGTAATCCAGTGGCTGAATGGCAGGGAATGCAAGATGAGCTCCCAAGCTCTTATGCAGGATGGAACTGAAGTGAGGCCTTACCCAAGCTCACTTTCTTGCAGCCTGCTTCACTGTCCTTTTTCCAAGTACCACACTCAATACACTACATGAACAGAGCACTCTCCCTGAGTCTGCTTTCAGCCTGACCTTTATGTGATATGGCTTGTTGTCCTTATATTAATTCTTTCTTTTGTTTTTCAAACACTATCAATTTATTCAATGTCTGAGTCATTGCTTTTATGTAGCTGAACATCAGGAAGCTGTGGGTGAGACTATTAAAACTCATTTTATTTTTTTAGCTGTCAATCTTGATCTGAAGATCATTGAATCAAACTTCAAAACAATTTTGACTTATATTTCACTTGGTTAATCAACTTCACAGCTCAACGAGCATATGACTAAAACAGAATTACCACGTTTTTGCTAAATGGGATCTTTAGCTTACTTGTAAGTTTCTTGTGATATGCTGCTATATCCATGTACCAAACAAAAAGCTAATATAAAACATAACTCTACCCAGATGACAGCTATTTAGGAAAGCAGAGATAATACTTCAGGTGAAGGAAATAAAAACAAAGTAAATTAGTCAATTTGTGTTATTAAGCTGTTAACTTTATGTGTTTCCTAAGATGACTCATCTATTCTCACCATAACAACAAAAATCATGAGTTTATTTATGATGCTTATATAACTTGTTTTGGAAAAAAAGAGTTTAATAGCTAAGAAATGATTTATCCTAAAATGTTCTTTTAACAATGGACAGCTCCTGAACTAGCCATACAAGTGCTGTAGAAGGAAGGTGCTTTGTAAGGAATAGGAGTAGGTTCATAATGTGAAGCTGTGAGGTGCATAATCTTGCCTGTGAGAATCACCCCTGAATTCTTTACAGCAGCAAATCAACAGACAGAATGGGCCATTAGGTGGTGCCATTGCTGTGTGTAAGTCAGTTCCTGAGAAAAACAGCAAGAAGACACATTAGGGAAAATGCTTGCCTGCAAAAATGCAAGACCAAAATACTTCCCTTAATTCTGCATTCTCCGAAAGATGGCAGTGTCATTTCTTTGTCTCCATCATCTAATTTCTTTGCATAGTACTGCCTCACTGAATTGAGTTAAAAAGGCTCTGTTTCTGTGTTCATGGCCAAAGCTATTCCTACATGTCACCTTCATGTGCAGGTTGCAAGGGTTCAAAGCTCTGATATTTCTCCTGCAATAAAGTCAAATTCCTTCAGAGCCAGAAGTTTTTTTAAAACAGAAGATAGTAGAAGTAGAAGTTTATCAGAATTTCCCAACTTTTGGTAAAAATATTCCATAGTTATCATTTGGAAAGAGAATTGAAATAATTCTTTAACATCCTAAAATAAAAATATGATTTTCAATAAACCTTTTAAAACATTTAGTTTGTAGTACATAATGATTACACTTATTGTGGGGAAATGTTACATGTTAATAATACATCTTTTTTATTGAAATTTTTATTGGTGCATTACATGTACACATCATGATTGCACTCCACAATGGAATTTGTACCAGTATAAGACACAACATAATTCTCATTTTTTCCCATATCCCTACCCATCTTAATTCTTTTTTTCTTACTGGTTTTGTTTTCTGACCCTTACCTGCACTACCTCTCCCTGCTGCCTCCACAGCCTGATCTACTTCACATTTGCAAAGCTCTATTTTTATTTCTGTTCTTTCAGTTCAAGTGAAGTAAAGCAGACACAAGTGTAAACAGTGCACGCTTTCTCTTATATGAGAAATTCATATGTGAATATAGAACGAGAGGCAGTAAGGAGACATTTTTCAAATGGATGAGGAATAAGAGATGGAGGGAGAGAAAGAGAAATGAGGGAAGGAGGTTTGAAAAAATGTTCCCAACAAAATTTTGAACAATTTAAAATGGCCCTCAAAAGGAACAATAGTTATTTAAAAGGAAAGGAGCAATACAAATAGCTCCTAAGTAGCAAAGTCTCTTTAGCACATTAGTTTATGCAAAGAGATTTTTTTCTATGACTAAATTTATTTTCCTAATATGAGTTTCATAAAATCAGTTTTCATGGCTTGAAAAGAGTTCTAGATGTAGAAAGGCAATCACTTTGGGATTAAAAATCTGACACAAATAATCAACCAAACTGTGAAGTTTTTATAACAATGAACATGTGTTTTTGAGAGTTATTTGTGGGGAGAAATCATTTTTTTTTAATTTTATTGCTCTCACAAAAAAATTAGCATAATTAAAGTAATCCATTGTTTATCTTCAATTTCTATAACACTTCAAAGAATCACAATCAAAGAAAAATAAGTTGCATCAAAAATAAAGGAAAACAAAAATTATACTTTGTAAACCTCATAAAGGTTTAAATTCTTTATCCACACTTGCTAATTTTGGGAACTTTTCCATCTTCTAAGGTAGGCAAGACAGCTTACATTGACTAATTACTTTAGGGACCTTTTCTGGAATTTACATCAATTAATTTGTTTAATATTTGCCATAGCATTTGAGATAGGTGGCAATACTATCTTTCCTCATAAACATAAACATTGATATAGAGAAAGTTTAACACATTCTCAAAGACATACAACTAGTGAGCTAGGTGGGAATTAAACCCTACCCAGACTAAAAATCTTATGAGTCACTATATCATCATTTTCAAATATGAAAATGGACATTAAAGTGTAGGTAATACTCTCTAAAAGCTGGAGCTGAATTTGGAATCAGGATCTTACAGCCTTCCTTGCACTACATTCCATTTTAATTTGAATAACTCTAACTCACTAAACATGCCATTTTCCTCTAATACAAGGACTATCTAGAGTTGTCAGTCTAACTGCTACTACACTTGACTACTGTGCTGTTTGGAATTTCATGTCCACTCCTCGCTGTAGTCTCTGCTATAAACTGAGGCAGACTGCTCTCCCAAAATTCTCCCATGATCCAAGTTCTCATCTGAGAAAGCTATAGTGGCTAGCTTAATGCTGGCATTATGGGAAAACAGGGTCTCTCCAGACTTGAAGTTTCCAGATCTATTCCCAACATGGCAAGCAACCAAGATCACTACATGCTTTCAAGAAGAAACATCAAGCATTCTTGGGAGAAACTTACTCAGTCTGCAATATTTTCATGAGGGTGATAAAAATGAAAAGTTATGAGTTCAGAGTTTCAACTCTCATATTATGATATATATCTGGAACCACCCCCCCTCCCCACCAAGGACTCATGCACTCATAAGTGGGACTTTGGGAGGTGATTGGATCATGGGAGCTACTCACCAGTAGGTTAGTCCACTGATGAATTTATATCTAAATGTGATGTTGAAAGAGGAAGCTTGGTCATCTTGTGGATAGTTCCTTTAAAAATGGCTCACCTACTACAAGTACTCCAGGTCTTTCTTGCCCCAAATAAAGAACTGGACAAAGACAAATCAAAAAAAGTGCCAAAATTTTATTTTGAATGTGAAGATTAAAGGGGTAAGGGAAAAACTAGTTTTGCAGCATGAACAATTCAGGTCACATAGCTTCTTATTTGTAACATTGGCAAAAAGCTAAGCTTCCTTGTCACTTGCCACACTGCAGTTATTTGCAAGCACATTACCTGGACTATTAAAGACTGATGGAGGCCAGTGTCAAACACCTATAATCCCACACTACTGGAGGCTGAGGCAGGAGGATCACAAGCTGGAGCCCAACCTGGACAACTTGAGAGTTGGTGACATTCTGTTTCAAAATATAAAATTAAAAAGGAAGACTGAGGAGATAGCTCAGTGCAAGGGTCATAGGTTTAATCTGCAACATTGGAGGGAAAAAATAGTTGCAATATTAAGAAGCAGTTGGGTTGGAAGCTCAGATAGATATAGATAGATAAATAGATAGATAGATAGATAGATATAGATATACATCTATATCTATACAAATATATATATACAGATATATATATAAATCAAGTCATATCAATACTTAATTCTGAATGTTTCTGTCCAACTCATTTTGAGGTAAATGTGAAGAAATTCTTAGCCTGACAAGATTTGATGATCTCAAAAATAAGATATGTGAACTGTATGACTTAATGTATGCCAAAGTTAACTCCAGTGGTTTCAAGTAGACTGAAGCCTTATTGCTACTGGTTTAAAATGCATTTTAAATAATTGAAAATACATTTGGACATTGCTTAAAATGAAGAGTTTGATGTGACATTTGGCAGTCAAAAGTAAGATCTGATTTGCATGCAGAAGAAAACCCTCACCATCAGAGAGTGAAAGCACAGCTTGCTACTGGGTCTAGTCAGAGATCTAACAATTTTTATATAATTGATTCTAGGATAAGAACCTGACAACCTTGTAGTAGGTAAAATAATTTTCCCAACCTTTTGACTTCTGAGTCACAAAGCAATTTGCATTTGCAGTCATCCCAGCTCTCTACAAAGAGGCTCATGCAAAGCCAAGGCCCGAAGTTTGTCACACACTCAGCACAGTTCACTCTTCATGCTTCCCATGTTCTTGATGGTTCTGAAGGCCTGAAATTCTTTTTACCCTGTTTTCACAAAAATCTATTCTTTAAAAGAAAAAAATTATGAAAATTTTCCAACAGCTCCTTTAATTACTCGAGAAATTAATCTATTAACATGGGACATCATATGCAAATATCAGGAGAAAAATACAGTTTCAGGCAAAGCAATGATAAACTAATGAAAAATTAAGGACACTTAAAAGTAAGAGTGAAATGCATTTCTTCTTTTTTTTCTGTAAATTCACAGTGAAGCAAATCTGAATAAAATGATTTAAAATGACAGCTGTTTCATATTGCTATTATGTTTCCACCTACCCTCCAAAACTTTTACATACATTTCTATGGAATGTGTTACTAAGGAGATACAGATATTTTCTCCCCAAGATGACCTTTAAAATTTCCTCTCCAATCTGAAAGACAGGAATCAATATTTTTCTAATCAATAAATATTAACTTTATTCTGTGTAAGTAATGTCTGAGAAATATTGAACATTCATTTGATTTTATTAAATTCCCTTCCTGGACTTGATTTTTTACATTATGTCTCATTGCAATTAGGCAATATAAATTCTTTGCCTGTCTCTGCTAAGTAGCAACAGCACAAGAGACATCAGCACCTTTGCAAACTTAGAGAGTTGAGTTGATGGGAGAATGCCGAGGAGTGCTCAGTTCTGAAGTCCTTTGCTGGTTCTATTAATTCACAACACACTCCTTTGATTTACTGAGCAATTTCAGCCATATTTGTCCCAGTTAAATTAAAAATGCACTCTATTTAAATAAAAAGCCACATACGCCTGGATTAATTGTCACAATGCTATCATCTACCACCCATGTTACCTTTATTACTTAGTGCAATGTGAAAATACTGCTCAATGATTTTCAAACTCAGATTACAAATTGAATATAATGCATTTATAATCTTAACCTCATATCCCAATAATATATATCTATATAATAATTTAGTATTCCTTCTAAATCTTTTCCTATAGGGAAACTATTTTTACAATTTATATAAATTATCTCCTCACCTTGTTCTTTTGATTTTTGCCTACAGTGCTGGCCCATAATGTACTTTTTTTTTTTTTTTTAGGTTTTTTGAGACAGGGTCTCGCTTTGTGGTTCAGGCTGGCCCTGAGCTCAGCCTCAAACTCACATCTCAGCAATCCTCCTGCCTCTGCCTCCCGAGTGCTGGGATTACAGGCGTGAGCCACCACGCCCGGCACTGAGATATGTAGTACTGGCTGCTGCTGGGCGTGAGTCTCCATGCCCAGTATGGTATGTGGTTACCAAGGATTGAACCCAGGTCCTTGCGCTTGCAAGACAGGCGCCGGAACCACTGAGCTAACTCCCCAGCCCCCATAATGTACTTTTAAAAAATGTGTTGTAACCTTTACTGCACATTGTACTTTATTTGTATTTTTGTAAGTATTTATTTGAAGGATAATAGATGGACTTATTATTAAAAATTCAGAAATGAAAGTACAAAGTCTTCCCCAGCACACAGCTGTCCTACTTCCCTAGGAAAATTATTTTTTAATTTTTCTTGGTTTTGCCTCTTCTTATGATTAAGTTGAAAATTTTAAGAAAGTGCTGTTTGAATTCAAACATAATATGAACCATGTTTAATTTATCTAGTTAACCACATTTCTAAAAATAAAAAGAAATAAGTAAAATCTTTTAAAATTTAATCTTATATACCTAAGATGTTATTGTTTCCCCTGTTGTCAAACATACAATTTATAAATATTTTGAATCTTATTTTATCTAAATTATATCTCATATTTCTAACATATTAATCCAGGCTAACTACATTTAATAGTGATTAGACAGTGATGATCTAGAAAACATCCCTATCAATCTAAACTGATATTAGTCAATTTTAAAGAGAATCTACTGGTGTTACCATGGAAACAAAGATTTATCACTTTTTATTATCCATTGAATTTCACAAATCTTTGTTAGATTTGCATCTTAACTTTTCACTAGTCCTCTTTCTTATTTTAACTCTGCATCTAGTATTTATTTCTTACATTAATATTAGACAGTGTCCCTTGAATTCTAGCTGTAAGAAATGTGGAAATTGATATTCCTTCACTTTCTCTACCTCTCTCACTGAACTTCTAAACTATTACCACCTCCAACCTTACCTTCACACTGTTAAGTTTATACTCCATACATTTTGTACTCTGGCTATTATACATCCAGTGTCAAAAGTTGTGAAACTAGTAGACACACTTAGTTGGAGTCTAGAAATATTAACTAAGAAATCAACAGAATAGTTGAATATTTTAGAAGTACAATCTCATACTCTAAATTTCTGCCACTTGAAGATAGAATCTATTAAAAACCAATAAATTCTCATTTCCTGTTTGCCATCAAATTTTAAGAGTCATGCTTCATTTTAGTTTGTTTCAACTGACTTGTTTTTCAACTTTATGTTTTTCTTAAAGTCCCTGTTAAGTGAGAAATATACTAGTCACTTTATTTTTAGGTTATCATGCCATTTAGTGATATGACTAATACAGAAAAGTGACTCTTTTCCTAGAGACTATTTCTGAACGTTTTCTTACCTCCTTTTCTAATTTGAATTTATTGCCTTTTTTATCAACTGCTGAACTGGTATTCTGGGATTTTATTTCATTACCGTATGGGTCAAGTTCACAATTTCCCACAAGCCAAGTAGTCCTCTTTCAGTAAGGAAAATATTTTAATATATTCTACTTTCTTATAATTTTATGAAAAGAAAAACTGAATCCAAAAGCAGTAAATATGCTGAATCTTTGCATATACATATTTTCACTTCATTTCAGATAAGTACAACTTCATATAGATGCACACTGGTATGCTTCTACCCTTTGGAAATGACAATCCAAGATAATCAGTTGCATAAATAGTGGACAAAATGAGTCTTTGGACCTCTCCCCATTAGAGGATTGATAGTGAAGCAATCATCCATACTTTACCTTTAGCCACTGTTTTATACTGGTTGAGAAATCATAAGTCTCTCTATGCCAGCCCTCTCTGTAGACACTTGGAGGAGTTACAGCACACTTTAGCGTGTTTAGAAATGTCTTCTTTGCTGCCCACACTTTTTGAATATCCAATTGCATACTGACTGCCTGTGGGAATTCTAAAACAGTCTGTGAGCAGGAAGAAATGCAGACATGTTGGTCACACTGATCATTTTCATTGTGGATCTCATGCTTGCTTTGGCTGTTGTGATTACCTTATATGCTCTGTGCTTACTAGCAGCCACAAGTATTTTCATCTCAGTCATTTTCTATATTTACAAAAGAGAGATGGAAAAACATTGTGACTTAAACAAGGATAGCACTCTAGCAACGCCAAAGTCCTATGGAGCTGCTGTGGAAATGGTTGCTGGCCACATGGAGAATGTCAGCCCCAGGATTCTTCCTGTCCATTTTCCAGCTGTGGAAGAAATGACCTTTCTGTCCAAGGACAGTGACACTCTCTTCTACTGCACAAAGAATTCTGCCAAATGGAAGAGCCACAGTGGAGAGCTTAGCAGGTCTACTCCACGACTAATGAAGAGTCCTTTATCCAGGTGAGCTTGTCTGAACTTCAGCTTCACACTCCTTCTTGTGAGTGAGATAAGTAATGTTGTTTTTGAGCTAACAAGACAGAAACATATATATGCCTTCCGTTTTCTCGAAAACAAAGTTGGAAGCTTCCATAGGGACTGCAAACACAGTTTCTATGTCCAGCTGAGAGTCATGTGTTCAGAAAACCAAGGGGTCCTTCTCTGTTATTTTCTCTCACAAGTATTGATCAAAGAATAGGCCAAAAAAAAAGGAAATTTCTATTTCAGTTTTCTTCAGAAGTTTGGCTAAATGATTAGGAAGAGGAAAACATTTGAGAAAAAGGGTGTCTCAGCAATCTCCAGCTTTGTTTCTTCCCTTGACTCCAAGTGGTAAAGAAAATCAGTAGTTGTCCACACATCGATGATGTGTTCTTGGAACAAAAACCAAGTTCAAGTAGGTGAATGCTTGGGAAAGGAAGCCTTCTCCCCCTTCAATTCAGTGTCTGCAGTCACTGCTCATCACGAACATTTCATTGTGGTCTAGTTACATCCCAAAAGTCAAAATGGATTGTCCTTATTATTTAGTTCTTTATTCTGTTTCAAAACATTGGCTCTGTGGAAATAGATAGGTTAGTTTTATCTTTTTTTGTCAGAAAGATGACTATCCCATGTGCTTTGCCTGTCAGATGTTTATGAAATAAACCCATGTGTTTTATCACATGTACATAAATATTTTATTGTAACAGATTTTGGTTAATGGATTACATCTTAAAATCCAGTCCTTGCTCTTATATTTCATACTCCTGGCCTTAAGACATCTTTTAAACTTTTGCAATTTTAACAGTTTAAGGTCTAACTTCCCCCTGACAAATTAAAAGTATTTAAATTTTAGACTCCAGTTCAGTCATAGTATGTGTTGAAATATATAGTAACTCCTTCACAGGAAAAAAATCTGTGACATATTGTTTAATGACTACAAAATAAATGATTTAGAAATTGTCTTTATTACATAGTTTCCAAGATTTTTTACAGACATAAAAGGGATGACCTAAACTCTAGGATGTAGTATACATAAGCAAATATCCCTTAAATTATTGCTTTTAACTACTTTTATTGCATGATTTACAGCTACCAAGCCTTATTTTATGAAATGCTTTCCAATTATTATAAAATTTGACTATCATGCAGACGTTGTTAAAAAAAAATACAGAGAATCTTTTCTATTTGTCTTTCAATATTGCCACCAGTTCACTCCACAGAATATGTTGAGGGCCTAGAGGGCTGAGGAAGGGCTGATGTAAATTTTCCTCTGAGGGAACAGGAAAATAATCCTAAATGGGAGTGATTGCCTAAGGTCAGTCATCCCAGAAAGAGAACATAGGTGCACAGAGCAAGGAAAAGCAATATGTGTACAGGGGAGAAGAATGATGATATGGGAGCATTGACTTGATTAAACTGAAGACAAACATTTAAATTGACCATGCAGAAACTCTTGGATATCTAAGGCAAGCCACACTCAATTGGGGCAGTGAGTTTTGAATGTAGCCCTGACAAAGTGTGCTCTTGTGTGGTCTTTGCCAATTTGTTCCAGAATTCTTTTCTCTTCTATATGCTCTTAACATAAAGGATTCAAATCAATGGGAATCTGACAAGAAAGCCTTACAGTTTGAATTCCTTTTGAAGCAGACCCCAGCCTTCCCTATATTTCTGTTTGATACACATATTCAATGCATTTGCCAGTATCTGAGTTTGTCTACCTTCCTAGTTTCTTCAGCTCTACTCAAGGTTCTTTCTGCTTTGATTGTCCTTTACTCTTTATGTAGACTCCAGAAACTTAGGTTTATTACTGGGACATTCTAAATGCACATACCTAAGGAATTATTTCTAGGGCATCCTATTCACCAGTAGGCAAATCAGAATACTTTAACTCTATTTTGTGTATGATGACAGCAGAGTTTTAAATTCAAAAGACCATGACACTTATTCGGTATGTCTCATCCAATTAGGATATTTTGTCTACCATGTCCCTGAAACTTCTGCTTAAATATTTTGCATGACACATAGTTTCTTAGCTCACAAGGCAACGTATTACTAATTTCTTTTTATTATTTAGTGCAAATATGAATCCTTACAAGTCCTGTCTCTGTGTCTCATTTTTTCTCTGTTAAGTAATCCAGAAAACAGTCGACAAATTTCAGTGACTTCACTGGCTCACAAATTTAAAGAAAGACAATTTTCCCCTGTAAATTTTCCATTTCCTTCTCAAAATATTCATTATTGTTTCACTTTTTCAGTAAAATAGAATGTATTTGAGACCAGAATAGTAAAGAGAAATCTGAATTTTATGGTCTACTTTAATAATGGAATCTTAACTTGTCTTTTCTGACCTCTTGTACATATTTGTTAATACATGGGAAAATTTGAAATTCCTTTCTTAAAAACTTTCCTCAAGGTTGGGAGCATTATCATTTTGCACCAAAGAACAATATTTTATTAGTGCATTTATAACTATTTAAAAAATAATTCTAATGTACTGATTCAAATTCACAGTACATCAAAAAATTAATTTAACCCCAAATGACTTTCACAGATGCTTAATAATTTTCCAGTGAACGTTGTTATTTAGAAGTTTAGATGGTTCTGAATATTACAGAAAATTGTTAATATATATTTTTTGTGAATCATAAATAGCAGTGCATTGAGTAGCAAACTACGCTAACCTGCACAGAATAAAAAGTATTTTATCAAAGAAAGTTGAGAATAGGAAAATTTAGGAAAAGGTTCAGCTGTTCCATTCTGGTGGCAGGGATCTCAGCTAAAGAGGAGCTAGCATTGGAGAGGGAGCTTCCCATGTCTGGGATCTAGAAGTTTCATTAGATTCTGGGTCATTCCACTTATAAGCAGTTTAGCTATTTAACTCCTTACCCCCTTAGGCTTTCCTTCGGCATCTGAAAAAGAGGATCATAAAGCCAATGACATAATGCTCTTCAAAGTCTAAAATAATGTAAATTTTAACAAGCTGCATGATATTAAAAACATGGTTAACCAAGATGACAATTTACCCAGAGGGTCTCTGAGTATCCTTCACTGATGATATATGGGGGCATGATATATGGGCGGCTCTGAGGCACCAAGCAACAGTTTTCATGAGCATCCCAGACTGAGTAGAAAACCTAAATAAATTTTCTTGGGGAATTAACATTTATCTCAATGTTCCTCTTGCAACTGAATTGTTATGATTAAATCACACAATTAAAGTGTGACACATCCACACTATCCAGACTGCTAAACTCCTGCATTTTTTGTTCAGTGAAGAGGCAAGCGTCTTTTTTGTGCTGTATATTGATCACTTAAATTACCTTTCCTTTATGAACTCAATTTATTAATCTATAAAATGAATAAACAGTGTAACTAGCATCAATAGATACTCCCAGGCTATTATTTTAAGAGTATATTGAGAAGACACTCTTTGGTACTAGGTAATTTGGCAGAAGACAAACACATGATACTTAGACCTTTATTTCCAAAGAGTTCATATTGTGTTTCAATATGAAAGGGTCGATGAACTAGTTATGAATTAGAAATTTCAAGCAAAATATCAACTAGTTAATAGAATATAATAATTTTTAAAATAAAATGTAATTTTTTTTAAAAAATCCAAGTATCAATAAAACTCTAGAGTTTGCCAGCTTTAATTTTATTTATTTTTAATATCCTGAATGAGAAAATTAATCCGGGTTTTCCATAGATTTGCATAGCATATCATCTTTTGTATCATAGAAGACAAATTTTGCTCACTTGGCTATGACATGAAAAGCACAGGAAGAAAAAGTAAAAATAGATACATTGGATTACCTGAAAATTGAAAGTTTCTGTATATCAAAGATAATACAGTGAAAAGGAAACCTCTAAAACAGGAAAAAAATATGTACAAATCATATATCTAACAGGGACTTATATCCAAGATATATAAAGAACATCTTCAATTCAAAAGCAATGAAATAATACCTGACTAAAGAATAAGCAAAGGAACTGAATAAGAATTTCTTCAAAGAAGATACATAAATGGCCAATACACATGTAAAAAGATACTTAATATCCTTAATCATTCATAAAATTCACTTCAAAATGTACAGTATCACCTACATTAGATGTCTACAATATAAAAGCAGAGAATAACAAGTGTTGACAAGGATATAGGGAATTGGAACACTTGTGAACTATTAGTGAGAATGAATGAGGTGTGATCCAAAAAATGAATAATATTTGTATTTTTTAAATCATTAACCCCCTAAAAATATTCCCCCTCACTTTGCATATACTTATCTCCTTATGCTTGCCACTTTCTGAAGCAGTTCCACAAGCTTTCTTTTATTTGATTTATGCTATCATAAGTGTCTTGATTTTCTGAATTGATTCAAAACATTTACATTTCATGGTCATTTTAACTTTGAGACAGTTCTTAGCAGTTGTGTGGTGCCAGATCCAGTAAATAAGTCAATGAGGTCACACTATAAATATTTTTATTTGATAGAAACTTCCATAAATATTTTGAATGTATTTATGACTTTGGGGTAACTGAAAAAAGATGCTCACTAAAAAGGATTTTCAGAACTACTTCAGAAAGTGGCCAGGACAAGGGGATAAGTGTGTCTAACATCAGAAGAAATATTTTGAAGGTGAATAACAGCAATGTGTCTTTTATTATAATACTTTTAAAATATTAATCATATTTTCTGACCATGCATCATAAAATTTTGTAACACATTACTATGCTAAGCAATATGACAGTCCTACAGTTTAAGTCTAGAATGTTTTACTGAATATTCATGTGTTCAAATATGCAGCCTTTGGAATGTGACTAGATCTTGGGGGCACTATGCCTGTAGCTATCATCTACTAATGAGTTCAGTAGCTGAGTGTGTTACTAGTAGGTGGGGCCTGATCAGAGGTGTGTCCCTGGACTGTGACCTAAGAGGGTGTTTCTCTCTCCTCAACTCCTCCCTTTGCTCTCTGTTTCTGGCTCTAGGCAGGTGAACAGTGTTACTCATGGCAGGCCCTGCTACTGTGCTATTTCTGAGTTTGAGTTTACCAACCATGGACTGAAGCTTCTAAAACAATGAGGCAAAATAATCCTCTTTAAAGTCACAGGTATTGGTTACTGTGTTCCAGTAATGAGGGAAATGCTGAAGTCAAATGGTCTTTGACAAATGTGAAATATAACTAGCAAAAGAGCCAATAATTCTACTTTTTGTTGTATACAAAAAATTATCTAAAGCCAAGTTTTGAAGAAAACTTGTTTTGAGCATTACTACAAAATAGCTCATGTCTAGAAGACATGGATGAATGGGTAAACAAAATTGGTGCATACATTCAATTAATTATTATTTTGCCTTAAAATTAGTTTTATTCATTGATAAGTCTTGATGACAATAAAGAAAATTTTGTTATAGAACATAAGCCAGCCTCAAGTGACAAATATTTCTGTCATTATACTTATGTGAAATACCTAGAACTGTCAAAAATTATGAGGCAGAAGTTAGAATGGTGGTTGCCAGGGGAGGTGAGTTAGTGAAGTGATTCCATTTTGCATGATTAAATTCTGGATATTCATGATGTTAGGTGAATGTAAAATAAGAATATAGATAGTAGTGCCACCGAATTTTACACTTAAAAATAGTTAAAGTGGTAAATTTTGTGCTGTGTGCATTTGAACACCATTTAAATACTAAAGAAAAACACAGACGAATTACAATCTTGGCAAAATTTGACTTTGTTTCTGAATTAACACGTAGCATATGTAAAGTAGGCTTTTTTTCTTTCTTTCTTTCTTCAGGGGGCTATCTATAGGGGATGAGATATACAAGAATTTTGTACAAGAAGTTTCTCCGGATTGATTTCTTTTAATTGCATAGAACGTATATACCCAGTCTCAAACCTCGGTACACAGTGACACTATCTAGGCAGCTCTTTAAAAACAAGCATGACTTGGTTTAGAGTGAAGCCCTGGCACGGGGATTTTGAAAAATAATACAGTTAATTGTAACATGCAGGCCAAAATGGCAGCCACAGCCTTAGAGTTCTCATCACTAAATTATCCTTGCTATCCTTTGGTTGGCTCTCGGCAGTAATAACCATGAGGTCTCCCAACTGATTAGATAGCTCTTCCATAAAGAAAAATTCCATATTGGTTAGTCCCACCTTGAAAACCCTTCAAGTAAGTGCCATAAGTTCCCAGTGTGATTAAAACAACTCATAACAGGATTCAATACATGTTTGCTAGGTTTTCTTTCAGGGTTGAACAAGGTAAGTCAATAATTCACTTGATGTTCCAAACAAGTTTTATTTTTTTTAATGAAAGCCATTTAAGTACATTTAAGGAAATACAGCAATGAATTTAAGGTTTCTTCTGCAGACTTTCATCCAGAAAGATCACACCAAAGACAATAGAAAACAATTGCAGAATATTTAGCACTGTGATTGTTTCTCTGGAAGATTCCTCAGCTAAGTGACCATCATACTCCTAGAGGTATGAATTCATGACTTCTTATAAGCATGAAGTTACCATACTTTAAATATTCAACCTTGCCTTCCCTACATAGCCACACACACTCTTCACAACGCCTCATGCAGTGTGCAGCCATTAGCATCAAACAAAATCATGGTTTTCCTCTTCTGTGAGAGCTATAGAAACATGTTCCACTTGAAGTCTTTGACCTATGGTCTATAGGTTGCAGCCAGGATATAGGCAGAACATAATGTGCAAACTTGTTTTTATGTTAATCAACTTGCCACTCCCAGGCTACTGAAGTGAACACTTCAGCCTGTTACTTCAGCCTTTTGCACACTGTTTTTCCAAGCTTCTCACCAATGACCTCACTGTGCTGCTGTGATTAATTTGGTTTGGGCTGGACCTGGCTATCAACTGCAGGTTGGGTCCCTGACTGGTGTACAGCCCCCTCATCCTCCCTGGGTTGGCAGCTGCTTGAGCTCCTGCTGATGTACTGCTGGAGAACAAGAAGGACAGCAGGAGATATGTACTGGCTCTTAAATGGGAGATTAGAGCTGGCACATTATCACTCTTGGTCGTATTCACTGGCTAACGAGAGTAATATGACTAAATCCAACAACAGTATTGTGAAAAGGATATTCCTTCCAGGGAGGGGTGGACGAAGACTGTGATGGGTATTTACTGAATAAGAATTTGGTGTACTCATAAGGAATAACAAGAGAGTAAATCATTTTATAATTAGTACATTATCAGTACTACTAATGACTTCTTAAATGAAATAAAACGTAATGTTGACACTACGAGGGTGAATTTTAATATAAGATTTTAGGTCTATGTGCTTAACCTTTTGAGGTGTTCTGACTCCAATTAATAAATCAGGTCCATTTGATGTAGAGAAATGTTTGAGAATTTTAGTGACCAAAGGACTATCTTGAAAAAATAAGTTTAAAATTTTGAACCAAAACAGAGAAAGTAGCATTCCTTTCATTCCTACCCTTTTGGAGGGTATGTGTTTATACTTTATGCTGTTAACAATCATCTTGGATCATAATTGCATATACATATTGCAGTTTGTTTTCTTTGTAAATCTCCTTCCCTCCCCTTTGGCCTTCGCTCCTCAGCTTTACCTATCCCAGAATGTAGCATATTTATACCACTCATCTTCCTGGAAGTTATTAAGACACTTATAGCCTTGGGGAAAAAAACCTGAAGTGGAAAGGTGAGAATTTCACATTTTCTTTCATCTTCTTCTGAACTGTTCAAGTTTTCTAGTCATATCAATATTTTATTTCAATAATCTTCTAGTTATGGGGGAATGAGATTATGTGGTTTTTTATGCTTTCTGTGGTAGAAGTTTGGTCCCCACTGTGCTGGAGATATAGGCAGGGAGCTGTTAAGAGGCAGAGGCCTGTGTAAGGTAATTAGGTCAGTGGAGATCCCCCCTTCTGGAGCAATTAATATTGGAATTGGAGTTCATTCCTGCTAAAGCAGGCTATTATAAAGCAAAGCCACCCCTCCCTTTTGGCCTTTTCTGCAGATGGCTGGTTCCCATTTCATTTTTCTACCATATAATGAACTAGATAAGGGGCTTCTTCCCAGAGTTTAAAGAAATGAGGCTGCATAGTCTGGGACACTGAGCCTCCAAAACTGTGAGTTAGATAAACCTCTTCTTTTTCAATAATTCAGTTTATTGGTACACTTTACATATATATTTTATCACAATCAACATTAAAAATATGTACCTGTACACGACACATCGATTTTTATTTTTCCCTTTCCTCTGCCCACCTTACTACTCCAAACCCCCTGTATACTTAAGCTTTGTTCCCTTTTTTTTCTTTTTTGCCTTTACTATCACATTTTTTCTTTCCTTTCTTTACTATTAGTACGAAATGTTAAGTCTTAGCACCAAGAAACAGGCTGGAATACTTTATATTAATACAAATTACCAAAACAAATCAGAGACCACTGTAAACAGAGCTTGCAAGATGAGATCAAGTAGTTAGGCTAAGTGTGTAGTGTGGATGGAGACTAGAAGGAAAAGACTCAAAGACGTGATCTGGACAAAGTTGATCTGTAAACAATGGGTAGGCCATCAGGTCTAAAGGAGGAAGTGGCTAGCAAAGGACAGCAGTAAGACCAAGGAAACTAAGAAGAAAGGGTCCTGGATCTCTCAGAACACTGCAACCATCATGACTTTGGGAATTTTCCAAGCATCCAGGTTAGACCACACTGGCTTATGACTTCAGCCTCCACCTGGCCACGCCTCCCTACACAGCCCATTGGCATCTCTCAGAATGCTTTATAATTCCAAGAACATACTACATTTGATGGTTTTCAATATTTACTTACATTTATTTCACAAAATTATTTCAATGAGAGATATCTAAATGGGAGATTAGAACTATTTCATTTGGTGCTATTTCTGGACATGCATTTTAATTCTTCAAAAAGAATAGTGCTGATCTAAACTCATTTCTTCTCTCTGTAAAAGAGGATACAAAAGGCCAGATTTCACAGTCCAAAAGAAACAATTGAGTTAAAATATGGGGCAGAGTTGTTTATCCTAACTGAACACACATTTTCAATAAGCCAAAGGGATCCCATATGGCCCATCAGTAATTTGACACTAGACAACAATACATCACATGTCCCAGTTAGCATACATTCTTCCCTGCCTTGACTTTTGCTATTTCTCATGAGCAAGACATGTATTTATTTACTCCTTTCCTTATTTAGCAAACTCCAAAGCAGTTTCAAACTAAGGTTTAAAAAAAAAATAAGCTCATACTGAACTATCTCTTCAGTGAAGGTGCTCTGGCTTTCCTCAGATGAAATAAATCCCCACCACCACTTTATGTTGGGATTACAGGCATGAGCCACCACACCCGGCACTGTGGTATGTGGTGCTGATTGCTTCTGGGCATGAGTCTCCACACCCAGTATTGTATGTGGTTAACTGGGGATCAAACCTGGGTCCTTGGGCCTGCAAGATAGGTACCAGCACCACTGAGCTAAATCCCCAGTCTCTGTCTAAATACTTTTAAATAAAACTGGAATGCATCCACATCACAGACTTTAATTCATACATCTTTTTGGAAGCTGTAATAAAAGTAATTATAGAATCTACTTGTATTAAATATAGGCCATATTGTAATTGATAAAAATACTTTTAATTCATATATAATATCTTTTTGAAGGAATAATGCTAACTATTGATAAGATCTTCTAATTAGGTTGAATGGAAGAGAACCATAGTTTCAAACACCAGGTTGACCTCTTATTGTATATAATCCTGGATATATATGACCATATTTGAGGGGCAAATAAGTAATGAGAGGGAGACAAACATTTAATGTTGGACAATAGGGAATCACACGCCACACCACACCACACTTCATTGTCTATCTGACATGGTAGCTCCACCAGCTCTCTTTAATAATCAGTATAAATAAAGGAGTCCCCAAAGTGTACCACACTTAGATCATTATTTCCGTCACTTCCTCTCAAATGGATTTTCATTCCTTTTGGACACACAATCAAATGACATTTTCACATCAAGTTGCATCATATGTTTGTTCACTTGTCCTTCCAGTCGATGGTCACTTAGTAGAGGTGTGCCAAACTTCCGTGCTGGGGATACCTGAAGAACACAGGGAAGTCTTTAATTTCATGCAGTGACCAGGTCACCACACTGCCTCCTCCTTTCCTTGCCCTATACTTTATCTGGGGAAAAATCTGCAGGTTATCTCTAGGCTAGAGTATCTCACTTCTCACCAGGGGAAAAAAAATGTTTTACTAGAAGTTTGCAAGTACAGTCTCAGCCAAAACTTGAGGGCTGGAAATTAACACCACATGAATTTTTGAAAATATAGCTGAAAGTGTAGCTCAGTCACTTCTCTAGTGTTTTATCAGGAAGACTTAGAATATAAAAATGGCCTTGACTGCTTTCAATTTTTAAGATATCCTTCTTCCCCGTAAAATTTAAGTCACAGGGCTGGGGATTTAACTTGGTGTTATTGGAACCCGTCTTGCAAGTACAAGTTTCTGGGTTGATCTCCAGTAAAAACATACTACAGTGCCAGGCGTGGTGGCTTATGCTTATAATTCCAGCACTCAAGAGACAGAAGCAAAAGGATTGTTGTGATTTCCAGATTCAGGGCCAGCCTGGACTGCAAAATGAGACCTTGTCTCAAAAATAAATAAATAAAATAAATTTTTTTAAAAAAAATTTAAGGCACAAGGTAAAATATTTGAATAATGAACCTGCCTCAACTATCTTGGCTCTTTACTTTTCACAGTTCCTGGCTTAAGAATCTTGTCTCCTGAAATTTTATTAAAAATAAAAATTCCTGGGTAGGGTAGTAAATACATATAACTATCAAGTATGTCATTCAAAAGAGTGCTGTAAAACTCTAAGATACTGTTGATTTGATCATACTTTATACCCTTTAAATTAAAAGGAGGCACAGTATGTCACTCACTATCATTCATTACTTTTCCAAACTGCATTGATTTGAAATGAAAATTCAGAGTAGAACTCCATGTCTTTATATCCCCAACTTAGTAGGTAGCCTGTACACACCTCTCCTTTACAATTCACACCTCATCTTATTCCATCAGCCTGATTACAAGGTGAAAACTTTGATTTAATTTTTTTGTGTTATTCTAAATAGGAGATTGAAGCTCTAGAAGAATCCTAAGAAAAATGATAAACTTGGGAGGTATGAAGTGAATTTCACCAGTTCTCTTTATATTTTTGTGAAAGTTGAAATTAGTGGAAAAATAAGAATCAAAAGCCTATTCTCTAATTTCCGGTCTTTGAAATTACTATGACTAAGAGCTTTTTATTTGTTCTTCTTACATTTTTCTTATGCTCATTCTGGAATTTGTATGTGCATATCTTATAAAAATAGTGTTATCTATAGGGCATAGTTGTAGCTATCTTGTACCTAGAACCAGGGAGATTAGGAAACTAGTGCAGTGGCCTACAGTATGAGATTCTGAGAGAAGAGGTGTTGGTGCAGGCTCTGGATTGGTTGATTGGCATCCTGAAGGTTGTTAACAAGAGTATTGTTCCCTTTCTATCACCAGGAATTAGCTAGTTCTGTGGGAGAAGACCCCCCATGCCATCAACAAAGGTTCCCCCATACCAAAGTATGATAATATAGTAAATCAAGAGCTGGAGATGAACTCAGTGGTCTAAGGCTTGCTTTTAGCATACATGAAACTCTAGATTTGATCCTAGGCAAAGCAAAAAAAAAGCTACTAAATCAAAAACTTGAGGTTCATATATTCTGATACCTTCCTTTTTGTTTAAAAAACAGAATTTGCTTAAGCGTTTCAAGCTAACAAACATCTTATTTTCATGACATAAATAATATGTGAACAGACTGTTAGGAGTAATAGAACATCTGCAACACTTAGAAAATAAAACATAGTTAATTAGGGATGGTATGATTTATGTAATCATTATTCTTATGCTTAGTTCTTTCTAGGTCATTCAAACCGTCATCTATGTGAACAACCATAAAACTCTCTAAGCAAGTAAAAATACCCAGGAGACATGAAGAGTCACAGGCTCCAGAAGTGCATGATTTAGGACGTTGTATCCTCAGCAGTTCTGTCCCCAGGACCCACAGTGGGAGACTGGAAAGAGATTTTGTTTTTCATTTATTTCTTTAAAGGTATTAAACTCAACACTACTATACACAAAGAAGACTCAATTTGCCAGGAGGCAGTCTAAATGAGTATACAGAATACACCTCAAAGAACAAACAAGAACAGAAATGATCCATCAACTTTCATGTCCCTTTAGTCAAAACCTGTCCCAGGGTGTGACTTTGATGATGACACATATTCAGAGTGGTTGAGTGTTTTTGAGAGGAGCCTCAAGAGAAGAAAACTGAAAAGCGCCATGGAGTAAAGCAAGAAAAAGTTGCTGCATGTAATGCAAGAGACTGGAAGTGATACTTTCCAAAGCTGGCTGTTGTTAAGAGTTGGCCAACAAGGACTGGGGTTATAGCTCAGTGGTTCCAGTGCCTGTCTTGCAAGCGCAAGGACCCAGGTTCAATCCCCAGTAACCACATAACAATACTGGGCTTCAAGACTCACCCCAGTAGCAACCAGTACCACATACCACAGTGCCGGGCGTGGTGACTCACGCCTGTAATCGCAGCACTCGGGAGGCAGAGGCAGGAGGATTGCTGTGATATGAGTTGGAGGCTGAGTTCAGGGCCAGCCTGAACCACAAAGCAAGACCCTGTCTCAAAAAAAAAAAAAAAAAGAAAAGAAAAAGAGTTGGCCAACATGAGCTGGGGCATATGAAGAAACACAAATCTGACGTTGGCATACAGAGACTTTATGAAAAAAACCTCAGTAGCACAGGAACTAGCACAAAGTCTCAACCACTGAGATCTCATCTTTAAAAACCACCAACAGAGTGAAGAGGCATCCTACAATGTGAAGAAAACATTTTACCATCTAAATATTTAAAAAACTTTAAAAAATCAGACACTCACAAATTTAAAGACCCAATTCACAAGTGGGGATCTGAAATGAACAGACATTTCTCAGATAAAAAGCAGCAAAGAAACATATTCAAAGATATTTAACATCACTAGTCATTGGAGAGATGCAGATGAAAACAACATTGAGATTCTATCTTACTCCAGAAAGAATGGCTGCTATCAAGAGATTAACCAATTAGAGATGCTGGTGTGGCTGTGTAGAAAAGGAGCCCTTCTCCACTGTTGGTGGAATGCAGACCT
>PVIR01026282.1:0-24225 GCA_004026965.1 Petromus typicus | reverse complement strand
TCCCCGGTAACCACATAACAATACTGGGTGTGGAGACCCACACCCAGCAGCAACCAGTACCACATACCACAGCGCTGGGCGTGGTGGCTCACGCCTGTAATCCCAGCACTCGGGAGGCAGAGGCAGGAGGATTGTGATGTGAGTTGGAGGCTGAGCTCAGGGCCAGCCTGAACCACAAAGCGAGACCCTGTCTCAAAAAGCCTAAAAAAAAAAAAAAAAAAAAATCCATAACACATTGCCTCATTAAATCATTCTCTTCTTAATATTCATGTCATCTTTGATTTTATTTGCATATGACGGTCTTATACAAAGATCCTTGGAGCCTTGAGGCTCAGGCTTCAGAGCCGAGTGCTGGAGCCCATGTAGACGGCACTGTGCTGTACTGTCTCCTCCTCCTTACCGTATTTCCACTGAGTGTGGGCATCTTAGCACTTAGCATTAATTGTCAAATGCAAGGTTTAATTCCAAAACGTGATGTGTTTTGAGGTTGATTTGTGATCTTGAGATGAAAGGAAGCTGAACATAGCTGTTGTAAAAGAAAATACCTATATCCCAGTATCCCTTTAAGGCTCTAGTTTAACACTGTAAATACAGTTTTCCATATAGAATAATTAACGTCTGTACTATATCCTTTTCGCCTTTCTAAAAGTGCTCTTGCCCACGGTAAAGTGGGGCCACTTGGCTCTCAGCGGGAACTTCTGGTCGTAGAAATGCCACAGTGTGAGTTGGGCTCAGTGGCGCGGAGCCTTCAGAGAGGCCTGGATTTGGGGACGTGTGCGTGTGTGGATGGCCTCTGCCTGGGGCTGGCGCCTCTTTCTCCCCTTTGCAGTGGAATGCCCACTCAGTTGGTGGGAGAGACACGCCCAGGGTTGTGCCTGTGCCTGGGGAGTGGAGGACGGACGGGAAGACCGCACTCCTGTTGGGCACCGGTGGGCACCGATGGGGGCTGAGTATTAGTCCTGTGTCTCCTGGCCTGGCTGCTGGGGTCTGGAGCCTCCTCGATGCCCAGGCGGTCTTCGTCCCAGGGCCTCGTGGCTGTCCTGAGCATAGATCTTTCCCAGAGAGGCTGGCACCGCTGCAGAGGTGGCAGAGAAGCATGCTTTCTGGGCTGTTGAAGGGCACTGTGTGGAGACATAGCATGGAGAAGAAGGGGGGCAGATGTCTTCGAGCTCATGTGGAAACACCCCAGGGTTGGAAAGGAGGCGGCAGTGGTGGTACATCGGGTATGCGTCTGGGTTTCACTGAATGAAAGAAAGGCTTGTCCAGAGCTGACTAGGACAGGGCCGGCTGCAGTCTGGTCCCCTGTGCCACTGTGACTGCGAGAACTGACGACCATCACAGCCTTACAACCAGGGTGAAAGTAAGCGGTGTCTGGGCAGTGCTCGGGAACAAGCCGGCTGGTGATGACAGTGTGTACCAGATGTGAGCCAGTGTGCGGCTGCCCCGCAGCCCAAGAGGACTCGGGCTTGGTCCCCGGTGTCTCTTGACCCGTGTATGCTTTCAGCTGACCTGGAGTGAAGTCAGTCCTCAGAGTTAGGATCGGGTGGACAGGTGGAGTGAGGGTTCAGCAGTCCTGGGACCAGGTGGACATGTGGCTCTGAGGCCTGTTGCACGCAAAGCTCTCCGGCTGGCGTGGAAGGGCCCTCCACCTGAGCGGTGTTGGGGAAGTGCCAATTCCACGCCAGCTCCTGGCCTGTGAGTGTGGGCTTCCAGGAGACATTAGGTGGGTCATCTGCAAGGGGTCCAAACAGTGCTGTGACCCAGAGTTGGGTCAGAGCTCATTTGGATCAGGTCCCCTTTGCAAATGTAAGGAATAGTCTGAGTCATCTTTCTGGGGGAGAATGAACAGGAACAGACCCTAGCATTTTTCCTTTTAAAGCAGGGAGGTAGGTAGGGGTTGGGGTGTCGGTCCATGGATTTATTTCCCTGTCCTTGGTTGGAACACCTGTCTCCTGCAGTGCTCAAGAAATAGGGTTGAGAGTGTTTGGGGCAGGTCCGATTTTAGGATGATAATTTCTCTCAGAACAGTAAAACCGGTTAGAGGGGACAAAGGGAGAAACTGGGCGAGGTAGAAGAAAGAACTTGGAGTGGAGCCCTTACGAGAGGGAAGCTGGCAAAAGAGCAAGGGCGTCAGGGGCCCTGAGGACACCCCGAGGCCCTGCAGGACAGGGGCCTTTTCCCTGGAGGCTCCCTTCGCTGTCCCGATTCCTAGGTCTCGGCCGTTCAGCAGCTGCACATTCCCCTGCTCTGCCCCGTCCAGCACGTTGGCTTCCGTGGTCAGGGATGCAGGAGCGCGTGGGGCTGCAGGGTGAGGGGCGATCGCTTATCTGATTGTGCAGTTGCCTTGATGAGCTCTGAGGCAGAGGGAGGCTCCGCCCGGAACTTTCCCAACACTCCCTTGGCCCTGGAACAGCTTTCTTTTGTGTCGCATGGTGATGAGATTGGGCAAAACAAGTGTTACTGAAGAAAGCAATATTCATGTTGTGTGTGTTGGAAATATGCTTTATTGGATTACAAGATAATGTTCCTGAAGTGTGTGATTTGTCTTGGCACTTACACTCAGTACTGAGCTTCTTGATCAGGTTGAGGACATTTGAGGAAACTTATCAGGAACAGTAGGCTTGAGACTGTCTCTTCGGGACATCACAGTCCCCCGTGGCTGCTTCTCAGGAACTCTCCTACGTCACCCCACCTTTGGTGCTGAGGATTAAACCCAGGATCTTTGAACTGAGCTGAATCCCTAGGCTTCTATAGTTTATTTTTTCTGTTGACACAGGGTCTCATTAGGTTGCTGACTTGCCCAGGTTAATCTCGAATATGTGCTGCTCTGGCGTCCACCTCCCAGAGTCTGGGATGAGAGGTGTGTGCCCAGGCCCTGCAGCCTTTTACTTTGTCTTATGGCTACCCTGCTGGCAGGGAGAGTGGGGCACACTGGGCAGCTCACGCTGTTGTTTCCCTTGCTTCCCTCAAATCTAGAAACTGTTTTCTACACCAGTTCCAAATACAAGTTCTTCCTGCACTGGCTGAGAGACGTGGTTGGCGGGTACAGACTTGCTGCAGTACCTTGAGTCAGTGGTTGGCCACTTGTGTGCCCACTGCCATTTCATTAGAGTGGAGAGCTGAACTGTGCTCTTCAGTTAAGCAGCCTTAAGTGCTGAGTAGAGTTAAGTAGCTGACTTTGTGATGAATTACATATGGCGCAGCCTAAGAATAGCACAGGGTCCCGAGGAAGCGGAGAGCGGGAGCCTGCCTGTGCTGTCCTCAGAAGAGCGCTGACAGGTGCTCCGCAGACAGCCGGTTCTCACTGTGTTTGGACGAAGGACCAGGGGCTGGTTCTTGTGAAGCTCACTCTCAGCCCCTGCCCATCACACTCCTGTGCTTAAGGGCAAAGCTGGAGCGCCTTGTGCCTTCCCCGGTGAGGATGTGCAGACCAGGCCGGGCAGCATGTCACACACACTTCTTTCCAAAAGGTTTTCATTGTGGATAAGAAGAAGATTGTTTATGTGATTCTAAATTTATTCTAAATCCGTAAAAATAACCAGTTAGCTTTTACGATGATAGGAGTATTAACACTCATTGTTTCCTCAACAATGAGCAAAGAGCATGTCTCTGTGACTGCTCGCTGAGAAGTGCGTGGTGGCTTCAAGGTGGGAATGGAGGTATCTGGTCCCGTCGACTCCTCTGTCTTGTCCTGTTAAAGGGTTGGTCTTTTGAAGGGCACTGTGCTGTTAGCCTGCTCCGCTGCGGCTGCCGCCCAGCACAGGCCTGAGGTTGTCAAAATTCCCTGCTCTGACTGCTGCCTAGCTTCATTTCCTTCTGAGAAGGACCTTTGGAGAGCTGCTGAGTGCCCTAGGCTGACATGGTCACTCAGGACCCTGTGATGGCCCAGCCCAGGAGGCCCTCGGCTGTGCTCCGAGGCAGTGAGTTATACCTGCACATTCTCTGGTCTCAGTCACCTGTGGCCAGCGGCAGGTGCACTGGACAGAGCGGACTGAAACCCCCTCAGATAGAGCTGGCACTGTGAGGTGCTGCACCTTTGTTCAGTCAATGTTTACAGAAAGCCAGGGCTGCCATGGTGGCCCGCTGGGTCTCACTGGGTCAGGGCCATCGGTGTGAGAATGGACCTCTGAGGACAGAAATACTGAAAAGAAGGTGACCATGAGGGCAGCATGGCCCAGAAGCATTGCCCACCCTAAGTGGCCTTGCTGCAATGGAGAGGAACGAAGTCCCTGAGGGGCCCTGGCTACTCACCCCGGAGCTGGGTAGCTCCACGACCCCCTGCGCCAAGCTTAGCAGGTACTGACTGAGGGAGACGCGGCTCGTACCACTTTCCCACTTGGCCAAGGAGCTGCTGGCGCTTTCTGCAGTGTGATCAGAGGTGCAGGCCTTGTCTTACTGTTCCCTCATTTGGCTTTCTCATCCTCCGTGCTTCATCAAGATCTTCGACCCTGTAATTTCTAGAGAGCTGCTTCTGTCCTTTGCGAGATAGGCTGTCAACGTAAGGTTCTCAAGTGGCCCATGTTTCCTGTTATGCTCAGATAATATTTCTGTTGCTGCAGCGTCCCACCGGCCAGTCTCTGGGGGATGTGGCCAGGTAGTCCCTGCCGGGTCACTGATGCTCCTCGGGGAAGGAGGGGCCTGCAAATGTGCCAGCGACGTTGGCTGGCCCAGCCCACTTCCGTTCTGCCCTGCGTCCTGAGGGGGCTTATCAGTCAGCCTTCACCTCAAGTGCTGTGGGGCTGTAGGGCCCGAGAGCAAAGGTGCTATGCCAGGAGTGTGGTGCCCCTGGCTGCTGCCCTCCGTTTGTTTCTGACTTGTTCTTCTGGAGATGGGCTGTGAGGTGGGCTCCTGGCATGCGCATGGGGGGAAGTAAAAGAGCTTGCCGCGGCTCAGGCTCTTGCAAGGATTTCCTGCAGCTCCCTTGAGGGAGTGGGCTTTGTGGTCATCGTGCTGAGTGTGGCCTCTGGGGCAGGACGAGACCTTGTGGGATGTTCCCTGTGTGGCAGTGTGTCCACCCCTAGCTCCCAGCACAGGAGCTAGGGACCAAGTTTCTCGTGGAAGTGAGCCCAAGAGTCTGTGCTATTATTTTGAATAGTCAGCAGGAAAACATCCCTTGGAGTTGGAGAATTAGGTGGGATTGGGGCCTTTCTAAGGTAGAGTCCTGTCCTTGCACGTAATGGGAGCTTTCTCCTTTCAGCCGAGTGCTGCACAAGGTGGTGGTCAGCATGGGTAGGTTTGAGCATGTGTTGGCTCTTAGTATTCCTGCCTATGAATTTTTAAGTTATGGAATAGATTTATATTATCTATAATAATTTAAATTTAAGAGGCCAAGGATTTAGCTCAGTGGTGCTGCCACCTGCCTTGCAAGTGCAAGGTCATGAGTTCGATCCCTAATAGCACACACACAAAACAGCCCCAAATTTAGAATCAATATTTAACCTCAGAAGTGGCTTTATAATATTTACAGTATGAGTTTGTCTGTCTAGGTTGTCCTACTGGTTTTAGTCTTTGTTTTATAGCCCTAGGAATTGAACCCAGGACTTTGTACATGCTAGTCAAGTGCTCTCCCACTCAGCCACATCACCAGCCCTTATTCACTTATTTGATTACTATTTTGAGGCAAGATCTCTTTGAATTACTCAAGCTGGCATCAATCTTGTGATTCTCCTGCCTCATCCTACGTAGCGAAGGTTATAGATATGTAACACAATGCTGATTTCCCTTCCTGTTTTCCATAGATGAGAAGTTTCACCCAGTATGGTTTAGTGAGTTTAGGGTGGAGATCACTCCAGTCTCTAGCTCGAAGTCACTCACTGCCCAAGTTGTTAGATATGTTTTTCTTTCTTTTTTTGTTTTGTTTTGTTTTGGATTTTTTGAGACAGGGTCTCGCTTTGTAGTTCAGCCTGGCCCTGAGCTCAGCCTCAAACTCACATGATAGCAATCCTCCTGCCTCTGCCTCCCCGAGTGCTAGGATGACAGGCATGAGTCACAACGCCCGGCACTGTGGTATGTAGTACTGATTGCTGCTGGGCATGAGCCTCCATGCCCAGTATTGTATGTGGTTACCAGGGGATCGAACCTGGGTCTTGCGCTTGCCAGGCAAATGCCAGAACCACTGAGCTAAATCCCTGGCCCATTTCTTTCCTGAGGCTTTGTCTCCCTGTGTTGTTTCTAGAACAAAATATCTAGACTGGCCAGGGATTTAGCTTAAGTGGTACCATGCTTAACCTTGGAAGCATAAAGGTCCGAGTTTGATCCCTAGTACCACAAAAACAAAACAAAACAACAACAACAACAAAATCTGAATATTGTGCATGCTTAGGAAATTCAGCTTTACTTTGTATGGATATGAGTAGATAGCAAGCAAAGCTTGACTTTCCTTCCTTTAGTGCAAAGGCCTAAATATGAGGGCTTCCTGTACACAGCTCTCAGCTGTGATACTCTGTGGGGGAGCCTCAGGGACCAGGCCTCTGAGGAGTCCAGAGGTGGGCAGAGATAGGGATGGGCAGATGTGATTAAACATGGAATGTTCCCAGAAGACTCATGTCAAGAGCTTAATTCCCAATGCAGCAGTATTGACAGGTGGGGCAGAGAAGTGACTGGATAAAGACACCAACCTCATCAGCTGATGGATTTATAGCTTTATGGCCTGGGCTGTGGCACCCACCTGGAGGAAGTAGGCACTGGGCGTGTTATTATATCTTGTCTCCAAGCCCTACTCTCTCTCTGCCTTGCTTTCTCTGTTTCCCGGATACCGTGAGGTGAACAGCTCTCCTCCACGACACCCTCACTACAGGCCCAAAGTAACAGAGCCATTAGACCACATAACCTCAAAAACCATCGACCAAACAAACCTTTCCTCCTTAAAGCCATTTCCTTAGGTATTGTGTCACAGTGATGAAAAGCTGACTGTCATGACTGAAGACCCTCAGAGTGCCTGAGCGCTGGGTGTCTGGGTGGAAGTAGCCCTGCATGCTTGTAGACTCCGGTCATTCCTTAGCGGCTGCCCACAAGGAGGCTTCCTGAGGGCATGTGTTTCTACCTGAGGCCTTGCTCCCTGTGGCTGTTTGTCTTTTGAGAATGAATGAATTGGCAGTGGCTTTTCATTGGCGGCCTGCAGTGGTTGAGTAGTTTCCAGGTCCTGTGGGCGCCTTAGTGAGGAAGGTGTGGAACGTGTACCTGGGCTGCAGCCGCATCAGGGGTTGCTCTGTGGGCTTGTGTGAGCCGTAGGCTGCCCAGAAGGCCAGGCCTGGTACTTGGGCACAGCAGCTGGTCAGCTTCGGTCACTGAGCTCGTGTCTGTAGTATGGCTAACCTAATCTCTCATCCTAATCTCAAAGACTTTCTGCAAAGTTTGATTGATTTACTTTAACATTAGGATGTTTGCTATAGGTCAGAAACCACATAGAAAAGCACACAAGATGGCTTTTAATGTGCTTTTTATTATGGGAGATCTTGTAGCATGGCAGAGCAGACGGACTAGTACAAAGGCCCCTGTGTGTCCGTCTCCGGCCCCACAGTCCACCAGCTCAGGCCCATTTTTCCTGTGAACTACCCCCCAGATTGTTTTGAAGAAATTCTTAGAGATGCTGTTATCTACTCATATCCGTGCGAGTCAGTCTGTGGTTCTAGAAGATGAGGTCTCCTAGAGAAGACCTGTTACGGAACCTTAGAAACAGACCACCCTTGTGCTATCAGTTACTGTGAGCTGGTTGTGGTGACCCACACCTATAATCCTAGCAGTCTGAGAAGCTGAGTCGCAAGGGTTGGAATATCTGCCTGACCTGGGCGATTAAGCAGCTAAGTGAGAACCTGTCTCCAAAAAAAAAAAGCCATTGTCCACTGTTCGGTTCTTTCTCGAGCATTGTCTGAGACCTGCTTATGCAGCCTTGTTTGAATCTTGCTTCAAGTGTGCTGTTCGTTGGTGTTTTGGGGGTTGTGGTTTTTTAAAGGTTAGTTGACATGTAATAAATTGTACATACTGAAGGCATATCATCAAAACAAGCAAATGACCTTCCATTTCCTATAACCCTGAAATGAGGCGTAGCATGTTCTTTAACGTGTGGTTTACTGCTCACTCATGCCACTCCCATGACTCATGTGTGGGGTGTGCTCGTGTTGGAGAGCTCCAGAGCCTGAGTGCTGCTGCTTGTACTCCCATGGTGCGTTCGGCAAGACCTTGTCCTGTGAGCGCCCCTAAGTGGGTGGGAAAGCCAGAGGCTGGCTGGGCGTGGGGTGTGGTGTTTGGCAGTGCTGGGTAGGTGACAGGGTCTTGCACGGAGGCAGCTGGAGCTGGGTGCAGTGGTGTCCACGACTTGAGCTGGTTCCCTCTCCGTTGCTTCACTGCATACTTCTAGAAAGTGCAGCACCTCGCCTGCTGCCTGGTGACACAGTGGGATCGACAGTGTGTAGAAGGCCAGCCTGAAGGCAAGATGTACCCTTTCCTAGTTTACAGAGTAAAACGTAGGCGTAGTGGCTTCGCCCAGTTAACTTCTTACTGTTAACTTGATGAGCTCGGGCCTCAGCTCGGGCCTTGCTGCGCTCCGGTTGCGTGTAGTTTCTTGGAGCTGGGTTGTCTCGTCTTTGCAGTGGGAGGTTTTGCCTTGGCCTCATTTCCAGGTCTGCTTAGTGCTGTTTCAGCATTAGCACAGACGGGGCAGTGTGTAATAGATGAGAACTTATGGCTCAGCTCAGGGGCTGGTACCTGTCCAGGTCCTTCCTACTTGGTTCTTTGTGTGAGTAAGTAGGCTTTTAAAGATGTGGGGTGAGGGCAGAGCAGAAGAGCGAGGGAGAGGCCAGCAGAGCAGGTGGAGCTGAGAGCGGAGCAGAGCCTCCCTCCTGCCTGGAGCCCTCCCTCAGCGACTGCCCCAGGCCGGCCCTTCCCTGAGCCCCTCAGGCCCACCGCCCAGCACTGTCTGCGGGCGAGGGAGAGTTCAGATCGCCCTGGGAGTGAGTGCACGGGTCCTCGCCAACTGTAGGGCAGAGCAGACCCAGCGGGCCTTTGCTGTCCCCGCACCCCCGGCCGGGGGGGCCCTGGTTCCTTGCAGTGGTTGCAAGAGGGGCAAAAGCAAGTTTCCAGTCAAGGAGGGTGAGCTCTGGGGGCGTGAGAGGTGAGCAGCTGCTTCCCTGCTGGGTGAGCAACACACACAGGCCCTGGTGAGTGAGGCTCTTTGCACTGGTTTCTGTAGCTGCTCCAGGTGCCGGTTCTGTGGCTGATTGGGAAGGTGGAGAAAAGGGGAGTACTGAGAGAGAGTCTTTAGAGAAAAGAGGACAGGAGGAGCGAATGATGGGATGCTTACAAAAATGCAGCTCGAGTTTCTCTTGGCACTGTGGGCAGGGCCCCAGAGATAAGCCACAGGGTGGGGGACACAGGCCCCGAGCACCTCGTGGCCAGTACAGGAGGGTGTGTTCTCCACCGGGAGCCCTCAGATCTGCACACTTTGAATGGGCAGAGACTAACAATTAAGAGGAGGACTCTGCTTATTTTCAGAAGAGTGAAATCTCTTGGGACAAAGTTGACATTTTGCCTCAGTGCTGCTAAGAGGCTGTTCTTTTTGTGGGAGAAGTTAATATGTATGAGTTTCCAAATATTGAGCTAAAATGAACTTGAGAAAATTTAAGTTTACTTCAGTTTGTCCTTATGCAGTCAACATGTGTAGCAGTCGTAGTCCTCTGGAACTGACAAATTGGCTTCCGGCCTGGGGTATTGCTCAGTGACAGAGTGCTTGCCTAACACTGTCCAGGCCTTGGTTTAGGTCTTAGCCACACACTCACAAAATTGGTTTGAGGTAAGAGTAAAAAGTACTTTGACGTAATTTCCCATTTACTTCTAACTACTTGGTTCTGATGACTTTTGGCAAAACTTGCTTAGGTGGATTAAGGCCCTGATGGCAAAACACCTCCTTGAAACTGATCTGCCTTTGAGCTGCTCATACGTTTTTTTCCCCCAAATTAATGTCTTGTTTTCTTACACAGTGTCAGATAATGATTTTAAATATGTCTTAAAATTAGAGTCCCTTATTGATCTGTTACTCATTGGTTGATCTTTATGTCAGGAATGCTTCCCCTCATTTATACTGTTTGAAGTCTTGTGTTTGTTATGAGGTATACATTTTATTTCTTTGCTTAGATGTAATTAAGATCAATTTCAAAATGGTAAGTAGGCATTTAAAAATGTTTTTTAAGCCCTGTTTATTCTGGAAGCTAAGCATGCCAAAATGTTTCTTCCCTTAGATTTCCGGTGTGCACTGGACTTTTGTCAAAAAAGATTATAGCCTAAAGTTGCTCTACAGCTGAAGTCAATGCAATGATCCAGTAGCAAGATCAGCGCCGGGTGGCGACAGAGCTGCTGCTGAGGATGGACGGGGAGGAAGAGTTCTTTGATGCCGTCACAGGTGAGCTCAAAGAGAAGATGACCCAGAGGCTGAAGTGTGCGTGGGAGTCCACAGGACCCGGGAGCGCTCTTGGGCGTTGAGATGTGGCCTAGCTCAGCAAAACAAGGCCAGAAAGGACGCGTTGCATAAGGCTTGACACCAGCTTTTTTTTTTTTTTTTTTTTTTTTTTTTAGGTTTTTTGAGACAGGGTCTCGCTTTGTGGTTCAGGCTGGCCCTGAGCTCAGCCTCAAACTCACATCGCAGCAATCCTCCTGCCTCTGCCTCCCGAGTGCTGGGATTACAAGCGTGAGCCACCACGCCCGGCACTGTGGTCTGTGGTACTGATTGCTGCTGGGTGTGAGTCTCCACACCCAGTATTGTTATGTGGTTACCGGGGAATCGAACCCGGGCCCTTGCGCTTGTGAGACAGGCGCCGGAACCACTGAGCTAACTCCCTGGCCCCGACACCAGCTTTTTAGGAAGAATGTGTTGTCCTTTATCAGATTCAGGCAACCTTGACTTCAGATCCCTGAAGATAGCATACAGGGGCAGCAAAGTTGGAAGCTTTTGGAAGAACCTCCTGGGGGTAGTTTTATTGGCATCCTGCAAGAAATGATCTTGTTTGAGTAAAATGGCCAGTGTTCTTCTGTGACCTAATGATCAGAATTACTGGTCTTGCCGGGTACATATGCTATAACCGCAACACTCAGTAGGGCTCGTTCTGTCTGCTCTTGGCCGTGGCGGGAGTACAGCACGCCAGCGTTGAAGTGCTGCTGTGGGCCAGGTTGCCGGCGGTGTTCCGGGAAGGGTTCTGCAGCTGCTGTCCTGCCAGGCCCTTCCTGACACCAGTGTGTGTTGGAGTCTCTACCACCTTGGCCCCACAGGAGTGCTCTGAGCTCTGGTGTCGCTAGCGGTGCTTTTGGATGCCTTGTTGGCACAGGTTGATTACCGCCTTATTCCTGTCCAAAACTTTGGAGGAGGAGACACTGAGCTCCTTTCCATCTTCCCGGGGGAAACTGTATTCATTGTTTTTTGGTTGTTTTGAGACAGGGCCTTGCTTTGTAATTCAAACTAGCCTTGAATTCACTATATAGCCCAGGGTCCCCTTGAACTTATGACAGTCCTCCTGTCTCAGCCTCCCAAGTGCCACCATGCCCAGGTTGTGTTCATTTTTTATTATTCTGTGGCTGACCTCTTCCATGGGTGTGCTCCTGGGAGATGCAGTGGCTGTTAGACCCGCCATCCTTCCTGGCTGAATTCTCTCACTGGAGATGTCATCCAGCATCTGCACCTGTGGGGCACCTGCCCACACCTGGAGGCCCTACCTGTCCCAGAGAAGTGGGTCTCTGTGCTCCTCCTGAGCTGGGAGTCGCCTGTTGGCCAAGGAGTTGTGTAACCAGAATGTCTCTGAGTGCTCATGAACTTTGTGCAAGTGCATTTTGGTTCTCCCCAGCAGGAGCTTCACCCTGGGTCAGTGTTTGAGTGAGCTGTGTCATCGCGGGAGCCACGGTGGGCTGTGGAGATGCCCTCTCGGAGGGCTGTGGAGATGCCCCTCTTGGAGGCAGCGCTTCCCTGTGGTCCCAGCACTGAGGTGCATCAGGGAAGCAGAATTAATTATTCTAGACGCGTCGTTTAAAACTGTGTCTAGCTTTAGGCAGTCTGCATCACAGCCGGAGTCTTGGAGGAGATCTTTACCTCTCCATGCCCAGCAAAAATGACCATTTTGCTTGTTTTGTGCAGGCTTTGATTCTGATAACTCTTCTGGGGAATTTTCAGAGGCGAATCAGAAGATCCCTGGAATGATTGACCTGGACACCAGCACAAGTACAAGGAGTGAGAAAAGTGGGGAGAGGGCCTTGCAAGAGAATGGAATTCAGAAGCACAGGTACGAAGCCTCAACACACTGCTCCAGAGATTTCCGAGGTGTGTCTATGACTCCCCTGTAATGTCTGCGTGGCCCCTCTGGTCTCACAAGTATCCAGCTGGAACACCCTTGGGCTCACGGTGGGCTCTTCCAGATGCCTCTGGATTCAGCCAGCCACGTGTCCCAGAAGACTTGGAAGTCAAAAGAGGGCAGAGTTGAACTAGTGACTCCCCTGTCTGTGAAACCTAGCAGTGTCCTGGTCTAGGCCTTGCTCGTGGTTGGCGTGCAGAGCAGCACTTGCTGGGAGCAGACTTCTGGCTGATTCTTGGAGATCAACCCTTTCTTCCAGACAGTGAATTAATCCCCTTGTTTCTTCCCTGTCCTACTGAGATGCATGCGCTGGTGGCCCCGTGAGGAGAGGAAGGGCTCGCTGATGCAGCAAGACCCTGTCCCATTCTCCTCCCACCAGCATGTTCCCGTTCGCACAAGGAGGCTGAGAGCAGTGTACAGTCTTTGGTCATTACCTAGAGCAACAGAAGCGAGGCAGGACCGGCTGTCCAAGGAGGCATGGGGGAAGTGGCGCCCCAGGCCCTGCCAGGAGTGTTGGAGCCGGGGTCCTCCAGGCTCAGCCCGACGCCTCTCTGAATGCCAGCTCACTTGCACCCAGGATGCCTCCCTCGCCTTCTCCTTCATTTTTGTGCTCAGCGCTTAGAGGAGCATCTCTGCTGCAGTACGGCCCTGTCAGGGCACTGCAAAATCTCTGGACCTCCACTGTCTCCTCATAGCGCGTGGTGTCCGTGCCCAGCTGCCCACAGTCAGGCCCGGGCCCTGTCTCCCTCTCCCTGTCGCCCTGCTCTGATACTTTGGTCTCAAATGCATCCTGGATCTGTGGTCTCCCTCATCGCTGCCACACGCCACCCTCCTCTCCTGATCCCTGCCTGCTGTGGAGTGGCATTTCTCAGTCCAGCTGATGGCGTCATCGCCATCTCTTAGCCTAGAGCTTGGGAGGTCACCTGTGGACTGCCCGCACCCTGGTCCCGAGCAGCCCTGAACAGCACCCTCTTACCTGCAACGTGTCCTGGCTTAGCCATTCAACTGTAAAGTTGCCCTCTTTTTAGGACAAGGGCCAGTATCCTTCCCGCCTCTTGTCCTCGGGGCTGAGCCCTGTTCACCCCGCTCCTAGCTGCTGGAACCTCTTTAGGGACCCGAGGAGCATCCCACCTGCCCTGGCTCTTGCCCACCCTGCGCCCTTGGCCTGGACACTGCCCACTTCCATGTCTTTGTGCCTGTTCTTCTCCCATTTCCTGCAGTGGTCATGTCCTTGCTAGGTATAGGGGTGTACACCCATATTCCTGGCACTGTGAGAGGCTGAGGCAGGAAGATTACAAGTTCAAAATCAGCCGGGACAGGTTAGTGATTTAGAGTCTGCAGCCCAGCTGGAAAGCCCTGGGTTCAGTCGGAGCATCACATGCACACACACAGAGGTTCTCCCTTTGGGAGCTCTCTGTGCCTGTGCTGAGCTGCGCTCCCCTCATAGCGCCCTCGCCAACCGTCTGGTTGCTGTGTATGGATCACTAGTGGAATGCGCACTTGAAGGAGATGGTGTAGGACCAAGCACTCGTTTGCCGTCTTTTCCATTTTGCCTCACAGCTGCCGTACCCACCCTCCCTCTTATGCAGCTGTCCTGATGCACCATTCCTGGGTCCGCAGCAGATTGGACCTCGGGCTTTCATTTTTGAGTATCAGAGCATCCGAGTCAAGGTTTCCAGGTTCAGAGGCAGAACCTCACTTCAGAGCAGCTTCCATGAAATAAGTGTTACCCAGAAGGATGCTGAGGTGGCCTTTGGGGAGCTGAGAGCAGCAGTAGAGACCAGGGAGCCCCTCCGCCAAGCATCCCTGCTCTCCACTCTGCAGCACCCCACCAAAACCAGATACCCTCTAAGGTGTCCCCTCCCTCCTCTGGTGGAGACAGGCTCTCTGTGTCAGCAGTGAGCAGGGAGCTGGGACTCTGGTCGCTAGCTGGAAGATGGTTTGAGAAGGAATATGCTTGGGAAAAGTAAGCATGTGTTTAAAGGGGTGCATTAGCTGGTTTCTGAGAGATTTCTTAACCCATGTCACCCTGGGTGACTCCCCTCTGTCCCTTGACCTGGAACTGCCGAGAGGGGTGCAGTTCAGGAACCTCCCTGTGCAGCTCCGGCAGCTGCCTGCTCCCTCTCACGCATGTCCAAGTGCAGCTCGAGTTAAGAGGTCCTTGAGTGGCTGTTGTGGGACGTGCACTGCTCTTGTGTAACAGTGCTTGTCATTTTGTGTGTCTGCAGGACCGCACTGCCTGCCCCCATGTTCACCAGAAGCGACTTCAGTGTGTGGAGTATCCTGAAAAAGTGCATTGGCCTGGTGAGTTTACATGGCTTGTTTGAAGCTTGAAACTTAAACATTTTATTTTTTTTTAATTTTTTTTAGGTTTTTTTTGAGACAGGGTTTTGCTTTGTAGTTCAGGCTGGCCCTGACTGAGCTCAGCCTCCAACTCACATCACAGCAATCCTCCTGCCTCAGCCTCCCAAGTGCTGGGATTACAGGCGTGGGCCACCACGCCCGGCATTGTGGTATGTGGTACTGATTGCTGCTGGGCGTGAGTCTCTACACCTGGTATGGTATATGGTTACCGGGGATCGAACCGGGTCCTTGTGTTGGCAAGACAGGCGCCAGAACCACTGAGCTAAATCCCCGGCCTGAAACTTAAACATTTTAAATTCAAGTGAGTTTTTTTCACTGCTGGTAACTTAAAAAAAGTGGATTATGTGTATTTCTTAACAGCAAGAAATTAAGACAATAAAATAGAAAAGGGACAAATAATGAGAAAGGAAAGGAGATCACTTTGGGCAGCAGAGCAGCGTCCCACAGTGAAGCTAGGCCAGGAGATGTGGTGCTCCTTGCTGGGCGCCTGAGCCCTGGCTGAGACCCTCGGTGGTGCTGGGCTGCAGGCAGCCTGTGGCAGGAAGGCGGGCTGAGCAGCTGGAGTGTCAGAAGCTGTAGACTGTACGATCTCTCCTGACTGCTGGAGTTAGGCCCGCTCACCATGTCTGATGCGCTCACCAGTGGAGACCAGAAAGTTCTGACACCTCACCATTTCCTGGGGTCTTACACTGATGCTGCTTATTTTTTGTAGCTTACTTTTTGCTCTTGTCTATTTATCCTTTTTCCTCCCAGAGAAACTTCATTTTCTCCCAACTTGTTATTCTGAAGCAATGCTAGGCATGTAGGAAGTTAGAGAATAGTCCTGCGTCTTCCCTGATGCTGGCTCTCAGAGGAGCTGGTGACATCGCCAGCCTGACTCCTGCCTCTGCACATCTCCACGCTCTGCTGGATTGCCCAGTTTTCTGCTGATGGACTCCCAGGAGGCTATCATGTGCCCTCTGCTCCGTGATGGCTCCTCAGTCTTTCCTTGTCTGTGTGTCTTGAAAGAGTGCTGGTCCATCATTTGGTAGGATGTTCCTTACCTTAGGTTTGCCTGCTGTTTTCTCACAACTAGATGGAGCGTCTGTGTTTCTCGCAGGAGCGTGCTGAGACCGGGGGCCGCCTTCCTCGTCCAGGAGCTAGGCGGTCCCCTGGAGACTGTGCTGGGGGTGCCGACCTCCACTGCTGCTCCCCAGCCCCTGTGCACGGTCACTGCATGGTCACCCGCTCCCTCGATTACTACAGAGGGGATGCATTTTTTATAAATTTTATACATTTTCACAAATTTAACTTTATAAATCTAATTTTGTTTTAAAATATGAATCAAGAGCCAGGGACTTAGCTCAGTGGTTTCAGCTCTTGCCTTGCAAGCTCAAGGTTCCAGGTTTGATCCCTGGTAACCACACACAACAATGTCGGGTGTGGTGAATCGTGCCCACTAGCAATCCGTACCACATACCACAATGCTCGGCATGGTGCTTCACGCCTGTAATCCCAGCACTCGGGGCAGAGGCAGGAGGATTGCTGAGTCTGAGGTGTGCTCGCTTTTTCTCCTCCTGCCTCTGCCTCTGCCTTCAGAAGGCTGGGATTACGAGCGTGAGCCACCACACCCAGAACTGTGATATGTGGTTACTGGGATTGAACTTGGGACCTTGTGTTTGCCAGGCAGATGCCAGAACCTCTGGGTTAAATCCCCGGCCCGACTTTTTGGTTTTCTGAGGCAAGGTGTCGTTATAGTCCAGGCCAGCCTCAAGCTCACAGCGACCCTCCTGCCTTAATCTCCCCAGTGCTGGGATTGTAGTCATGTGCTGTCATTCCTAGTGACTCTCCTTGTACCTATATTTCCACCCAGGTTCAGTTACAGAGCTGTGCGGATGTCCTTATCTGACCCTGATCCCTTCTTGGAGGCCCCACACTGAGTGCTGTGGTTTCTAACTGCTTTTTTTTGAGCCCTGAGCTCAGCCTGGTACTCACAGCAGTCCTCCTGCCTCTGCCTCCCAAGAGCTGGGATTACAGGCGTGAGCCACCATGCCCGGCACTGTGGTATGTGGTTCTGATTGCTGGTGGGTGTGAGTCTCCATGCCCGGCATTGTTGTAAGCAGTTACCGGGATGAACCTGGGCTGGAACCACTGAGCTAAATCCCCCACCCTCTGACTGCTTTTTGCCCCGACCTGGCTGCCCCGGAATTGAGCAGCATGGCCCTGCTGTGCACTGGAGGCATTTCTGGTCTTCTGTTGCTCCACAAGGCTGTGACGCACCCGTGTCTGCCGAGCTTCTGGGATGGGTTCCCAAAAATGGGATTGCTGGACCAAAGGATAGGTGTGGCCAAATCCCTGCAGGGCCGCACCCCCTGCCTTCCCCATGCCAGCAGCCGGAGCCTGCCTGGGACCTGTCACCACCGTCGGGTGGTGGGCCGCGCAGCTGTTCCTGCCTGTGGCACTGTCTCTGCTGAGCTGACCAGAGCAGCCTCTTGCTGCCTCCGGCTCCTTGCACTGTGGCGTGGCTGTGATGCCTCTGGCTTTGCAGGCATGCGGCACACAGAAGGGACAGTTTGCCTTGTCTGGGATATGAGTCACCAATGTTTTCCCCGTTTTACTTCTTTGCTCTTTTTCCGCCTGCTCTCGGGATCTCTGTTAGGCCTCTCCTGTCTGCTTCTGCCTAAAATAAGGTGTTGTTATGAGCTTGTCCTGTCCCCGCTCCTGCGGGCCCCTCCCTGTGTGTTTGTGGCCACACCTGGGCCAGAGTGACTCAGGGGTAACTCCAGCCCCAGCCTCCCTGAGCAGGCACCTCTCTGTCCCTGGCTTCAGGGCTGCCCTCAGCTCTGCCCGGCCTGGAGTGCCAGCCTGTAGAGGTGTTGTCCTACCCCTGAAGAGGTGAGGAGCCAGGGGGTTGGCCAGCCCCTGCCAGTTCACCCTCCCTGGGAATTGCAGACAGCCCCGCCTCTGCCAGCCCTCCAGCCCTGCCCTGCTTCAGCCTCCGTCCTGCCGTGCTGCACTGTGTGTCCTCCTTGCCCTTCGTGTTCCTGGCCTCTCCTTTGAAGCAGAAGTCACAGCCTCACCTCTGCTAGCACAGTTCCTAGGAGTACATGTCCTTTGCCAGTTTGAAGATCTCTGGGAAAGTCACATCGAGGACATGACGGAGGCTTTTGCCTGGCAACTTAGACGTTTCTGTGTCATCCTGGAGGCTATAGAAGCTAAGAGTGATTTATTTAAAGCGTGATTTCATGTTGCCTAAGCTGATGTCTGACTCTGGGATGAAGCAATCCTGCTGTCTCAGCCTCCTAAATAGCTGGGGCTACCAGTGCATGCCACCACATCCAGCTAGAAGTAATGCTTCTTTCTGTTTCCCTTTCTTTTGTCTTTTTCTTGCTTGAGATAGGGTCTCACTCTGTAGTTAAGGCTGACCTTGAATTCACTATGTAGCACAAGGCCAGCTTCAGACTCTCAGTACTTTACCTTCCTCAGCCCCCCAAGTGTTGGGGTATAGGCGTGCTGCCCCACACCCAACTATTTCTTGTTTTTTTGAGACAGTGTCTTGCTGTGTAGTTCAGGCTGGCCATGCCCTTGGAATCCTCCTGTCTCAGCATCCCAGTGCCAAGATTACTTGTGGTAGGAGCGACACGGCACTGGTCTTACTCATCTGGAAGCCGAGAGAGCAAGACAGTGGATGCCGTCGTCAGGGTTCCTCAGCAGTCGCAGCGTGTGACGAGGGCCAGGAGGGTCGGGAGGAGGTTTGGGCTGCTGTGCCCTTGAGAGCTCTGGGGTCTTCCCGCCTGTGCAGGAGCTGTCCAAGATCACGATGCCGATTGCTTTCAATGAGCCCCTGAGTTTCCTACAGCGGATCACGGAGTACATGGAACATGTTTACCTCATCCACAGGGCCTCCCGCCAGGCCCAGCCTCTGCGAAGGATGCAGGTGAGCACTGTGTGGGTGGCACCAGGCCTTGGGACCTGGGTGCCCACTGGTGGGAAGTCAGTGAAAGGCCTCAGAGTATTTGTCCTGCAGTGTCCTCTCTACAGGGGTCTGAGCACCCCTCGGCCAGGAGTTCCAGTGTACAGAGCTCACATCACTGTCGTGAGTGCGTATGTGTGTGTGCATGTGTGTGTGTGGGCACTTGAGGGTGCATATGTGTGGATGCACATATGTAGGAGGGTATTGTGCGTTTGATGCTCATGTTTGCATGTATGTCTGTGGGCAGAAGTGAGTGTATGTGAGCCCCCAGAATACTTGTTACCAGACAGACAGACAGACAAGCTGATGCTGCCGTGTTGTTCACACGCGGCCCCATTGTTGGGGTGTGGAACGGTGCATGGTTCTTTGTGGCTTTGAGGAAATGGTGGTGACAGGTGGCATTTGCCAGGGAGTTGTGTAACCCCAGAACACAGAGTGACTACGGGCACAGAGGCTGGTGCTTGCGCCTCTGCCGTGCTCCTCGCTCTGCTCCTGCGGCGGCGTTCTGACCCCTCCTTGTGGACATTTGTAGTCTGTAGCGGCTTTCGCCGTCTCCGCCGTGGCTTCCCAGTGGGAGAGGACTGGTAAACCATTCAACCCGCTCTTGGGAGAGACGTACGAGCTGATCAGGTAAGGGGGGCCCATCGAGAATGTGGTGTGGACTGGCTCTTGGGGGGCTGAGGGGTGTAGTGTCTCACCAAGGTTGGTTCTCAGCCACGAGGACAGACTGTGTGTTCGGAGCTGCAAGTACCTGGAAAGCTGTCAGCACGAAATGTCTTACACACACTGTACTGTGCTGATGGGTAACGCAGGCCAGGGTGGAAATGGGTGTTTGAGGAAGTGGACTACCTCTGTCCTGTGCGTGCACAACCAGAGGAGGCGTGGTGGGCGGAGCTCTCCAAAGTGGAGTAGGTGCTGCTAAGCAAACCCGGCTGTCTTGTGATAGCTCTGTGGTGAGTGCTGTTGGAAGAGATAAGTCCAGAGAGTAACCCAGAGGTCCTTGTTTACTCCCCGCCCCTTTGCCACAGCTGTGCCCTGCTGGGTCTCCACAGTGGTTGGACAGCTGGCTCCTAGCTCCCACCAGACCACGAGGGGCCTTCAAATGCCTGCCAGAATCCCTCCCACGGGGACTCTTCTGGGCAGTGGCACCACCTCCCGTGGTTCCAGCAGGAGTGAGGTTCCTGGGGCCGTGGGCCAGGCAGGTGATGGTAAGGCTTGTGCACTGCCCCCTTCCTCACGCCCAGGAGACAGCCCCGGGTCACAGATCAGTGGCCAGGTCTCTAGAGGACAGGCCTGGCTGGGATTCTCTCCCCAGCTCATCAGTCGGGGCTGCGGTTATTCAGACTGCCCTGGAGCCTGCCCTGGGGGAGGCGGCGCAGCAGTGCCACCCATCTCTGGCCTCAGGACTGTTGGTGATACCCTGTGTGCAGCCCTTGGGCCCCTCTTCCCCCACTGTAACGTAATGGAAGCAGAACCAGCCAGTCGTCCTTCATTCCTTCCTGGTTCACTTGCCAGCCCTTCCTTGTGCCCTGCCAGAGTGGGACCCATCTGGAGCTTTTAGTTTGCCTCCGATGTTGGCTGGCAGTAAGAGGCCGAGCACCTGCTCTCTGAGAAAGCTGGGCTGGCCAGGAGAGCGTGCTGTGGTGAGAGGAAAGGCCACGTCACCTGGGCTGGGGTAGGTCCCAGCAGGAGGGCCGATGGGGAAGGGTCCGAGGTTACTGGGAAGGTGTCTGTTGTGTGTGGTAACAGGCAGGGAACCCAGGGCCTGGGCGTGTGGGGCGTAGGCCATCTCGTTCTGAGCTCACAGAGAATCTGCCTTCTCTGGACTCTCAAGGAGCTCTGCCCGTCGCTGGCAGCCGGTGCGCCTCTCAGTTGCCTGTGCTGTTGGTCTAGCTGTCAGAAAAGTATTGAAGTATCTTTGAGAAGATAAGCCATCACGGAGAAGAAGTTCCGGAGGGTAGAAAAGAAACCGTCTGGATGAAAAGAGCACAGATGCCGGGGCGCTGAACCAAATGTGACACACAGGATTTGCTGGTCTTTCTCAGGGATGTTACGCAGGGGTTGAACCAGAGTTTCACAGGCTAAAAGAAAAGGCAGACTCCTTCCAGATCCCTGCACAGTTGGCTCGTCACATGTGCCTCTCGGGCCCACCTGCCCGCGTCTGCCACTGCAAGCAGCCATGAGCCAGGCTGTCCTGGCGCAGCCACGGCTGCGTAGACCCGTCCCGCACCAGCCCGCACCCTCCATCCCTTCCCATCCCTCTTGTGTGGCTAAAAATACACTTTCTTTTCTTAGACAAGTATTCATTTTGTAAATTACATACCTTGGTAGGCAACCTTTTAAAACCTAATTTTTCAACTTTCCTTCCTCTGTAATGATTGGGAATTCTGATTCCAGCTAAGTTAGTAATTATGTGGTTTAGCTTTTATAATTTTTAATGACTACAACTGTAGGTGTATTCACAGTTCCGGAACGATTAAAAACTGACATTTTTATTGAATAAGAAAGTCTGCTAAGAGCCCTGTTTCCTAGCCAGGAATATTTTGAGGTCTAAGATGTTCTATCCCAGAAGTTTCAGGAACCTCATGAAAGGGTGGACAGCAGCGCCCGTTCCGAGGCCTGAGTAGAACACTGAGTTTGTTCGCATGAGAGTGGCTGAGGGTGAAGTGAGAGTTGGGGACACCTCCGGGGCACCTCCGCCCAGTGCCGCAGGCTGTGCGCCCGGTGTGAGCGGCGGGCGGGCGGCTTCTCTGCACTGGAGCTGGTTTGTGAGTGGGTCGAGCTCTCCCGAGTACGTGCCGTAGGCCGCCGGTGTGTCGGTGGGATTCACGGCACGGCCTGGTTCCGGGCCTGGTGCTTCCCAGACTGGAGGCGAGCGAGCTGCCAGCCCTGGGCTGTGGGGCTCCCTCTAGCTGACAAGCGTGCCGCCCCGTTGTTTTGCTGTCACTAAGTGGCTGTTTCTCTTTTCCTTTCCTCCCCTTCCTCTCTCTTACTTTTGGACCTAGGGAAGATCTAGGATTCAGATTTATATCTGAGCAGGTCAGTCACCACCCTCCCATCAGTGCGTTTTATTCGGAAGGCCTCAACCAAGACTTCACGTTCCACGGCTCCATCTACCCGAAGCTGAGGTTCTGGGGCAAGAGCGTGGAGGCTGAGCCTCGAGGGACCATCACCCTGGAGCTTCTCAAGTGAGTGGTTGCTGCAGGCGAGCAAGGCCGCCGTCCACACTGCCTCCTGCAGGGATCCCGGCCTGGGCGTTACCTGCCATCGCACTTCTGTGGGGTTTCTGGTGGGATCTCCTGTCCCAAGACGTGGGAAGGCTGTGTGCCTCCGCACTGGTGTGTCAAGTCACAGTGGCGGTCTCCATCCTGGCCCGCGGCAGTGCCAAGCCCGGGGCCTCTGAGAGCAGCAGCGCCCTCAGGCGGCACTGAGCGGCACTGTCCAGAGCCTGCTCCCGAGTCCCCTCCGCTCAGGCGCCTGCCCTCCCCAGGGCTGCTCAGAGCTGGCTCCGTGCTCTGAGATGAAGGAGAGAGAGTTCCTGAGGGGAGTGCAGCCAGACAGAAGCCACAGGAGGGTGAGGGTGCAGGGCTGAAAAGTTGCAAACTGTTTTTCTTGTCGTTAGTGGAGGTTGAAACCAGGGCACTTTGCCACTAATTGGGGGATGTCTCTCGCTCTTTTCTAAATTTCTTACTATATTTTGAAACAAGGTCTCACCAAGTTGCATAGGCTGGCCTTGAACTCACAGTCCTCCTGCCTTAGCCTCCAAGTAGCTGGTGTAATAAGTGGGCACTCCTGGGCTCAGCTACAAACCTTTTGCACTAATGTGTTTCGGTTCCACCTGGAAACCAAGGGACTCCAGGTGTGTGTTATGAAATGTCCCCGTTCTGAGCTGCTTTTTGCCCTACCTTCTGAGTGTGGTCTCGAGACAGAGGCCTTGCTATTCTGTTGCATCTCACATCTGTGAACATCTGTGGTGTTCCCTCTAGGGCCGGGCCATTTGGAGGATGAGAAGTAAAGAAAAAGGGGTCCGAGCATTGTTGTCCCCTCCAGGCAGCGCCGCCCCACAGAGCCAGGGACCGGCCTCGGGACTGGACATTACTGCATTCTGTGCACTCAAGTGGCTTTTCTTTTGACAACTTCACAAGAAAGCCATTTCCCTTTGTCTCAGTCTTTTTTATTGCTTATTAACTTGTCTTGACATTTAAGTAGAAAGCTTTGTTGATACTACAAAGGAAAGAAGAAATGAATTTCAAACGCATGCTAACTAAGTAGCCAGTGGGGGACTTGAGAGCAGCATTCTGCCTCTCGGCAGGGTGCGCGGTCGCAGTCCGCTTCTGTCTGGTCGAGGTGCTCCGGGTCACACAAGATCTGTGTCTTGTCGCCCCTCACTTGTTTCTGGCCTTTTCATAGACACAATGAAGCCTACACCTGGACCAACCCCACCTGCTGTGTGCACAATGTCATTATTGGGAAGCTGTGGATAGAACAGTATGGAGTGGTGGAGATTTTAAACCACAGGTAATCGTGCTGCGTACGTGGCAGACAGTGAAGAGGGTGCGCCCCGAGACTCCTGGCCAAGGCCCCTTCTTGCCAGCCTTCAGCCTGAGCAGTTGGGGGCCCCCTGCTGGTGGTGGCGGGTGGGATTGGGTTCTGGTCACCTAGTGTCCCAGGCTGATTGTGGTTTGGAACCCAACAGCTAACTTACTTAAGACTTTGAACTGTTAGATAGTGGTGTCATTACTGCTGGTGGCAGTACAGTGACCGTCCCAAACATGGTGCAGTGTCCAGACGGTAATGCTTGGGAGCTCACAGCTCCTGGCTTTGCTCTTTACATTGTGAGGAAGCGGTCATTGAGAGCTTCTAAGTTCCCCTGCTGTAAATGAGCACCATAGTGATATGTTTGTATATTTGCAGATGTGTGCGGCTGTCACCCAGGCCGGTTTCTGAACATCTGTGTCACCCCTTGTGGTGCTGGCTGTCACTCCATGGCCACCCCACACTCCTGGCCTAGTTTGTCCCCTTTCCCCCTCTGTAGTTTGGTCTTCTCCAAGCATCTCACATCATAAACAAAGCCTACGTTTGTTTTTCTCACAGAACCGGGGATAAATGTGTACTTAACTTCAAACCGTGTGGGCTGTTTGGAAAAGAGCTACACAGAGTTGAAGGGCACATCCAAGACAAAAAGTAGGTCTGCTCTGCCTATGTGCGTGCATGGGTATCGGCTGTGGCAGTTGTGCCAGTTACGCACCAGTGTCTGTGCGTGGTGGGGATGGTGGTAGCTCCTCTCACTTTGTGAGAGAAAATAGGATGGTCTTGAGTATAAACTCCAGGGATAGGAGAATGCTGCCTGTCTTCTGAAGAGAGCAAAGATCTAGTTGCTCTGGGCTGGAGATTTAGCTCAGTGGTTCCGACATCTGCCTGGCAAGCGCAAGGTCCCGAGTCTGATCCCTGCTACCACAGTGCCCGGTGTGGTGACTCAGGCCTGTAATCCCAACGTGTAGGAGGCAGAGGCAGGAGGATTGCTCTGAGTTCCAGGCTGGCCTGGGCTACATCGTGAGTTCAGGGCAAGCCTGAACTACAAAG
>PVIR01026281.1:0-24057 GCA_004026965.1 Petromus typicus | reverse complement strand
AAAGGACTTCCAGAACTTTTCAGAAAGTGGCTACAATGCTGACATGTTTCAAAGCAAAAGGTAGTTTCTTAAGGAGGGAGTAGTGGCACTTATTGCAATAAATTTTTAAATTGAAATATTTACCATACTTTTAGGTTGCATCTGTATAATGATCAAGGAGACAATCAAATTAAGATATTACAATTGTAAATATATGTATGAACTTAGTTATAATAGAAGCGATGAGACCTAATACAATAAGTGAAAATTTCAACACTCTTCTGTTAATGTATGGGTCACCCAGCACCCCTAAAAACAAGCAAAGAAACATTGGAGTTAAATGACAGTGTAGATAAAGTAGACTAACATGTGTAGTACATTTCATCTAAGATGCAGAGTCCAGTTTCTTTTCATCAGCATGTAGAATATTCTGTAGGATACACTGACTACGTGTTAGCCACAAAATAAATCTCAATAAATTAAAAAATGAAATCATGTAACATATATTCTCTGAATAAAATGGAACACAACTAGACATCAGCAGCATAAAAACTTACACAAATTGTAGAAGTACATGTAAAGCAACTATTATGCTCTTCCATGAACAGAATAATCAAAGAATTCAAAAGTAAAATTTAAAACTTTTTTGTAACAAATGAAAACAGAAACAAACATACCAAACCCATACCCTTACAGATATGGGACACACCAGAAGCAAGTACTAAAAGAGAAGTTTGTGACACTAAGTGCTGCAGTAAAAAGTTTTTAAAAGTTCCATGATACATTTCCAGGTATTGAATGGCAAGAACAAATCAATTTCAAATTTAGTGGAAGAAAATGACAGGTAAGAGCAGAATAAATAAAATGAACTAAAAAATCACAGAAGATCAATGAAATGAAGAGTTGGTTTTGAAAAAAAGAAACAAAATCACAAGCCTTTAACTAGACTTGCCGAGAAAAAAGAGAGAAAGAAGACCCAAACAAATATGATCACAGATGGGAGAAGAAGCATCTAGCACACCTGATATGAGGAACACAAACGATTGTTAGGGATTGTTAAAAGCACATATAAACCAACACATCTGAAAATCCGGAAGAAATGGCTACATATCTGCGAGCATATAATGTACCAAAATTGAATCAGGGAGACATAGAAAACTTGAACTGACCAATAACAAGTAACAGCATTAAACCAATAAGAAAAAAACCCCCTCCCAACCAAATGCTTCAATAGTTAGTCCTGCCAAATTTGTATTTTGTGCCATGGCATTGCAGATAGAACTTATTGATGCTAAGCACACACTCTAACCCTGAGCTGTATCCTAGCCCCTTTAACAGGCCGCCCTTGTTTTAAATCCTACCTATGGTACAACACCTTGTGCTTCTCGTGCCTGCTGTCTGATCTTTTCCATGCTGCTTCTCAGTATTGTTTTCTTAACTGTGCTCCAGAGAGCTGCTGTGAGGCCTTCATGTGCCTCTTTCTGCTAAAATTGCTCATGGGCAAATTGGAAGTGTTTCTCCATCTCAGCCATCTGCTCCATGTATGCACTGAGCTATACTCATTGAACATAATGTGAACCTGCTCCTGGATGTGTGTGCCACAGAGACTTCGTTGAGTTCAGGGGCTGCACAAACCAGGCACTGCCATTTGGAGCACATTTTGCACAGAGGTAAAACATTCCTAATTAACTCTGCTTAGAAAATGAAAACCCATTCTTCCCGATCTCTTGTCAAGCCTCTGTGCTCTACAGATGTTGACACAGATGGAACTAGTCACAGGATATCTTCTGCCACACGTGGATACTTAGAGTTTGAGTTTTGGTTTCCTCATCTATGCAATTGAGAAAATAAGACTCACATTACAGAAATGGATGGAAACAATGTTTATCAAGTATCAGTAATGTAGAAAAGGCATTTAAGAGAAGTTAGTAATTCATAATGTAAAAGTTTAACTTTAAAAATATGTATATGGCCATGTTAAACAATAGGACCCCCATATTCATAAAAATGTCTTAAGTGATCTGAAATAAAGTCCAAGAGCCAGAGTGAAGCAGAGATTCCTATCAGGGAATGGAAGATCTCATCACCGGGCAGTTAAATCATACTTGTAGGTTTTTTGTAGGGTTATCTAGACCCTACAAGTCATACTAAAGTCATAAGGGGTTCACTTAATTTTCTGTGTGGGACAGGTAAGAACAGAAAAGAATTAACAATGTCTTACAGAAGAAAAGCAAAAACAAACAAATAAACAGAAACCCTAAACCATCAAGGTCTGATCAAAATAACATTAATTCCAGCATTTAAAACAGCTCAGCCCAAGTCAAGGCACCAGGGCTCTGGGATGAGATCAGGGTTAATCCTAACTAGCTGGGAAACATTCAGAATTTTCTCCAGTTCTTCATGCCACAGTTTTCTCATTCACAAAATTGCAGTGATATGCAAAGTTAGGTTATTATGAGTAGCGTAGCTAATAATTAATGAGATGCCATGTCCTTGGCAGATAGGAACTAAAGACATGTGTTTCTTCCCCCTTCAAGGAACACTTTGTTTATAGCAAGGGCACCAGATCTCTCAGAAAAGAAGATAAATAATGTATTAATAGAGAGTAACAGTTTTGCTAATAGGGAAATACTGGATGTCAAGAAGAAAATTTAATCACGGACATATTTAACTGTAAGTGAAGTAGTAATTTTGTAAAAAAGTAAAACAAACATCTGAAAAGTTAGATGATATGGCCTGGGAGGGTGTTCATGTGTGAGCACTGTCAAGGGTTCTTAGCAAGGGGAGCCTGAGGTTTGGATCAGAGACAAGAACTTGTCTCATCTCCGTGTGGCTGGGACTGAGACCTGGCACTGTGCCCTTGTGCGTGGCAGTACGCTGCGAATGCTCAGGCCGAACCTCCCTTCAGTCAGCCAAGGGATATCACCTCATCCTTTCAGCCCAGCACCATTGGGCAGGGACCTCCCCAGGGGCTTCGCTGGCCAAGTCCTTGTCCCTCCTGGCATGGACATCCCTCCCACCCAGGAGCGGTGCCGCTGAGAGTTTGTAGGCGGGAGTGAGGGCATATTACTCAGGTCCTTTCAAAGTTTTCATGAAAGTATTTTCCCTTCATTCAAGTCCTACGTGTTCTTTGTAAGAAATATATTTAAATGGAAGGGAAAAAATAAACCACCAAGCTCTCCTAGCACACTGATGTTCTTTAACTTTAGTCTTTGTATGAAGTTAGGGACAGCGGCCTGAGACTCCCGAGATTTCGCAACTATGTGCTTTGAGGGCTCAACTCCCGGTAACTACCATTGTCACAGCCCTTTTCTCATCTACAATTTAGAGCTCTTCACTTCACTTTAATTACAAGGTTGTTTTGTTTTCTAATAGTGTTACAATAACCCACGCAAATGCAAATATCTGCATTCCATACTTTTCTTAGAGTGAATCCTCAAAGTGGAATTCCTGAGTCAAAGACTGGAAGTGTGTTTAAGGCTTTTGATGTGTTTGTAAGTTGTAGCTCCAGCAATTTAAGTTTCTGAATCAAGATGACCCATGTTTAATTCAGAGCCTCTTTCCAGGATTAAGCTTACAATTTCAAATTGTTCTTAATTCTATAAGTCAGAAAGATGGTAGTTACTGGAATCTGCATATTTTTGATTACCAGTAAGATTGTATATACTATTATATATTTATTTAAAAATCATATATTCTTCAGGTAAATATGGTATTCCTGATGGTTCCTCATTTGGAGACTTATTTAAACTCTATGTTCTCAAAATGAAACAATACCTTCTCATGTGTATTAAAAATATTTTCTCTTTTGGGCTTTTTGTTTTTTTGTTTGTTTGTTTTTTTGGTTCTTCCCAATTTGTCCAAGCAATTGTTTTATTTATCTGATTGGGAAATTGTTGGATTTTATGAAAACTCAAGTGTGGCTATGAATATTTTATGTGTGTGTGAGAGAGAGAGAGAGAGAGAGAGAGAAGAGCACGGGCCAGGACCCAGGGATATAACTTGCTCATGTTATTGTGGAAAACTCCTGGTAATGAAGAGCTAGAGGCAGAGAGTGGGAAAAGTGTGAAACCAAAGGAGGTCTGGAGCCTCACAGAAAGACCACATAGGAAGTCACAGAAAGACCAGTGGCCACAAAGCGCCGATGTCTTATCTGGGGAGCTCTCTCCTTCCCAGGACAAACATTCTTTTGGAAGAGCATACCCTGTGTGGCGGGGTCTTAAAGATGTACTAAGCACCTGCAAGTAAAGGAGGAGCAGACACCAAGCTGAGCCCCCAGGCCTCTTCCTTCTGGTCCTTATAGAAGCTGGTGTCCCTGTGCGAGGCAGGGAGGAAGGTGTGAGGAAAGCCCCAGGAGGGGCTGTGTGCAACTGCAGACTAAGCCCTTCATTTATGAAAGCTCCTCAGTCAAGGAGCAGCTTTAGGCAACCAGAATGGTCCAGCATCCCTAAGTGAGGGAGACAGCACAGCTACTCCATGAGAGGCCAGCTGGCCAGGGATGGGGTTCACAGAGGCAGAATCCCACTTGCTGGTATGAGCTCTAGTGTCACCCTGAGACACACAGAGAAAGGAGCTTCTGAACAAGTTCCACATGGTTCTCCATGGGCTTTTTCAGAACATGGAAGAGAAAATTTCCCAGCAGCGAGGCATGAACCTCTGCTCTTCCAGAAGCCTTACTTGCTTTGTGTACTTGGGCTTTGGCTTAAGTTGTTGTTGGGAAAGTAAACTAAAACCCCCATGTCCATCAGATCCCCCTGAACTCCTGACCCCATTCAGGGAAAGAAGCAGCCCCTCCATAGACCCCTCCCTGTGGCTCTCCTTCTCTGATCGAGAGGATGGGGGTCTTGGGGCCATGTAGCCTTGTAACATAGGAGAAAGATCAGCAATTGTGTAATCAACATTTTTCGAAACTTTTGAAATGAACTTTGTGTGTTTAATTCATTTAATTCAATGAACAATTCTACAAGCACAGGGCACAAAGACAGGGCAGGATTTGGAATATGGCAGACATCCTTTTCCCATTTCTGGCTCACCACTAGCCACTTTGTTCAGTGACTTTGCCTCCACAAGATTAATGGCACGAAAGACTGAGGTAACTGGATGGCTGGCATGGGGTCCCCCGGGAGCCTGCACATTCATCAGTGGTGCTGAGACACAGACTGCCTGACAATGTAGAAATCACTAAAGAATATCATAAGAAGTAAACATGTGCGAGGACTAAGATGTGTCATAGTTGTAATTAGGTATGACTGTGTCCACTTACAGAGGGAATGACCACATCAACACTCCAATGGGAACATGGGAAGTTTCTGTTTATTTTTCCTATTTGTACATTCTTTGAAGTTCAGCTCAAGGCGATGGGCTCAACAGGGTTTGTATCGTTGTCCATTGCAATGATATAAAGGAACAGGAGAAGGGATGATCTTGCAAAGTAGTTCCTGGCTGTGGCTAGCACATGCTGAAGGGGGTGATAGAGAACCAGAGCTGCAGCCTGGGACATAGGGAGCAAATGTGTGTGATCAGGGCTACAACTTCCAGAGCCACAGGGCTCTGGGCCGAGAGCTGGTGGCTGGAGGAGGAAGATTGGAAATGGGGATGAGAGCAAGGAGTTTGGATTGTGGTTTGTGTGAGGTAGAGGCAGATTCTCCCCACTTCCTCAACCTCAAATGCAAACTATCAGACAGGGCACAGAAATTCTACCCCATGTCAAAAAGATGTGCATATGTTCAAGAAAATTAAGAAACCACTGGTGTGGGAAGGAAAATCCTTCTAGTCCTGGGATTTGCCCTCTTCACATCTTGCCCAATCAGGCAGCTTTCCAGATACTAACAGATTTTATTCACTGAGGAAGTTGATTAAACATCTCCTTACAGTACTCAGGTGGGTCACACATTTTTAAACTCTGAGGGAGAACTAGCAATGACAATCAAGTCAAATATATGGGAAAGGCCAATGTATCTAAAAAGAAGAAAAAACTAACCTCAGAAGAAAGAGATAAGAAGAGAATGCAGAGAAAATAAAGAAGAGAACTCTAGTATGCTCAGAGATGAGAAAGGTGCATTTTTAGAATTAATGACATAATGACTGAACCAAAAATTCAGAGTTAAAAGTTAAATCTATAGAAATTTTCAAAGGCTGAGAACAAAACAGGAGAAAATAAAGAGTGGAGAGATGAGAGGTAATGTAGCACCTCTAAGAAATATGTATTTCTTTAGAAGAAAACAGTATAGAAGGGAGAAAGTTACATATAAATACTGTCATACATCCCTTGGGACCTGTGCAGTGTGAGCATTTGCATGTCACCTATAGCACCCTTTCGTGTGCTGTCCAGTAACTGCAATATCCAATGCTGTGTGAATGCTGTGGAAATGGCTTTTATTGGTACTGTTCATGAGATAATGAGAGGAAAAAATAACCTGTGAATGTTCCAAACAGGTGCTGTTTTTCCCCAATATTTTAAATCTGAGGTTGTTTCAAATCACAGAACCTACAGAGACAGGGCCAAATGCACATGAGAAGGAGATGGAGGACAATGCGGAGGAGAAGAGCATAGGTCTTCATACTGAAAGGACAGAATTTTAAAATACATATATTTATGTGTTATAAAATTTCAGAAGAACGTGATAAAGGAAAGAATTTTTAGTTTTCACAGGCAGATAGCATTGTAGCATACATGTCTATGCTTCTACTAGATGAGAAAACTGAGTCTCAAAGAGGCCAGAGGTGATGGTCCATCACTGGTGGGTCCAAGTCCACGTCCATGGACTATAGAATCCATCTTGTTTTCTCACCCTCTATTTTCCTCCCTATCCAAGCAAAGGCTATGATGATGTCTTCTTAAGTGAGGAAGCCCAGCTACAAGATTTCAGATGAGGAGCAACTGCTCAATGGGGTATGGAGGGTGGGACTCAGTCTGGTCTACACACCCATGCTGTTCCCCTGGCGTCCTCTCCAGGGTCCTCTAGATCCTGGAGCTTCTGTTCATTCTTAGAACATCAGCTGTGTCAAACCCATGTGATTCCCAGATGCTAGTGCCCACACAGATTATATGGGGTGCCCATTAAAATGCAGAACCCAGAAACTCACCCTGGAGCTTTTCTCTCAGTGAGCATCAGGACAGGACACCTTTAAATGAGTGTGCATGTGAGAACCTTCTGCATGTTTCTGAGACACTCCAACTCCCGCTCCCCTACTCGTCCCTGGTCCTGGTGCGCCAGGCTCAGTCCCCTCCCTCAACTCCTCATCCTCAGGGCCACTCCCTGCTCAGTCTGATCTACCGGGCTGAGCTCACCACTCTTTCTGTGCAGTTCTTTGTAGTCTCACCCCGAACTGCACACTCCAGCTCAGCAGGTGATAAAGTTGACATTGAAACCATTAGATTTCTGGTGAGTCTCTGCTATTCCCTTCCTTCCTGGAGATGTATGACTACGTTTGGAGATACTTTTGGGTGTTAAAACTGAGAATGAGGTGCTAGTGATAGCTGATAGGTGGAGGAGAAGCACAATGGGAAGCACCTTGTAATGTCCCAAAGAGCCCCCGGCCCAGAGGGCACCGGCCCCACATGGCAATGGTGCTGTGCAGCAGAGCACAGAGGAAGGTCCAGTCCTTCCTGCTGCTTCCTGGCTGCGTGCTCCCTGCAGCTTTCTCAGCCTGTTTTCTCCTCACATCTTTGCAACAGCCTCAGCCTCACAGCTGTCCTGGGGATGGAATGAGTTTGACATGTCATGTGCTCAAGCAGCGCCAGACAGGCAGGGGTGGTAGCTATGTGCTGGATGACAGCACCATGTCCAAGGTGGAGCTTCTAGCCACAAGGGATTTCTGGCCTCTCCAGCCCCTCCCACCCCTCCCACCACATTCCCTGCTGCGGCCTCTGCACTGGACTGCAAGCACCTTGCTGGCCAGGGCTGTTTCCACCTGTGAGAAAGGCTGTTCCCCTTTTTCCTTTCCTAAATTTTATTTATTTATTTTTTTTAGGTTTTTTGAGACAGGGTCTCACTTTGTAGTTCAGGCTGGCTCTGAGCTCAGCCTCAAACTCATCACAGCAATCCTCCTGCCTCTGCCTCCCGAGAGTGCTGGGATTACAGGCGTGAGCCACCACGCCCGGCACTGTGGTATGTGGTACTGGTTGTTGCTGGGTGTGAGTCTCCACACCCAGTATAGGTATGTGGTTACCGGGGATTGAACCTGGGTCCTTGCGCTTGCAAGACAGGCGCCGGAACCATTGAGCTAAATCCCCAGCCCTCCTTTCCTAAATTTTACCTCAAACTTCCCTAGCAAGTCCAGTTGACCTCCTGTGGGTGTCACCTTGTTCTGCCAGATAAGCAATCTCTATAAAACCTGCCTGATAGAAGCAGGTAGTCCTTTAATCATGTCTGAGCCTCAGTTAGGCAAGGCCACTTAAACGGCAGGAGAAAAATGAAATGTTTCACTGCAGACCCTTCCCTCTGAAACTTAGGCCTCTTTGGAGGTAGAATTTTCACCCCAAATGTTATAGGATCACCCCAGATGTTATAGGATCCCCCCTTGTCCCTTCAGGTATGTACTGAAACCTTCATGGTCATGTGCTTTGCTATAACCTGGAGATATAAGGCAAAAAGATATCTCTACAAACCTCACAGGCAATGTATAAAAGCTAAATAAGTGTCTGAGTTTGGCTGGCCTCACTTCCAGAATTGGGCTTGAAATTCTGGAGCTGAAGGGCTGCTTGGACAATATGATGTAATCTCATCTTAATCATTAGTTCATCCGATACCACTGACCTCTGACATAAACATCATACAACAATCTCCTGCTCTAGCCTGGACAAGTGCAGCCTCATGGAGGGGATTAACTTGCCCAAGGTAGTTGAACCCAGAAGGACCTGAGTAGTAAATGACTCCCTCCCACCTTTCTGTGCTTTCCAGATGCTGTGCTTAGGCACTGTGAAGCTCTTCCACGGAGGAAGAGCTCAAGTTCCTTACTTGGACTTGTGGCCAGATCCCAATTATTCATCTCATAACCCTGGTGGGCCTGATGAATTTGCTAGTGAGGAAGTCTGGCCCTCGTCCCCAGAGGTAAAATCGATCCCTCCCTCTATGCTGTTGATCTGGCTGGTTTACACACAGCTCTCAACCTTACAAATCATTGCTCAGCATCGTTCTCAGTGCTGTCAACCCCACTTATCTGAAGAGGAAGGCTGGAGAAGCCAGGTCATAAAATTAAATGAAATTACTGCAGGAACTAGGGTGGTAGTGACAATGAGCTGGAATTATAACCCAGAGAATGGCAAGGGAGGTTTATGGTGCCCAGTGCATATCTACAAAGTCATTAGTCAAAGGGCTCCTATTTTCCCTGGTGCCAGGGCAGAATATAACCCTTTGCTGGAGTTTGTGGTGTGGGCCATGTACTTCATACGGTTCTCAGCTTATAAGAATTGGCGCACTGGAGAGTCTTGGTCCTTGCAGCCCAATCCCTTCATCTTACAGGTGGGGAAGCAAATGCTCGGAGGTGCTGGGCTGAGACACTGTCAGAAAGTGCTACTGACTTAGGTCCCTTGACCCAGTGGAATGGCTTCCTGTGCTATCACTTTGGCACTATTTTCAATACATAAACACAGATTCACACACATTGTGAACTGGCACTTTAGTGGGCAAAGTGAGTGACAGGGGAGAGTCAGAAGTGAAGATGTTTTGGTAGTTTTCTCTGCATCCCGGTCTGTGCTGCAGAAGTCACTGTGCACAGACCTCCCAGCTCAGTCAGATCCAGATATCCTGCTCTCTCTTGACAGTCATGTTCTACTCAAGAAAACACATTTTCTTCTGGTCTCAGTTTTCAGCTGGACCTCAGGAGCAGGCAACAAGCCTGTAAGAATGTTTCCCTCAGTAAGCCCAGGGTTTGCTGGGGAAATGACATGTAAGCATGTTATCTCTAAAACAGGTGAATTGCATAGATTCCTGGCACAGAAAGATGAAGTAAATAGAGCTGTTCATAGCTGGGGCAATGGAGAAGATTCCCAGGGGGAGGTGTTGCTTGGACAGCAGAGCCTATGTGATATGGATCACTCATCATCTTCTGCTACGGTTTCTCTTTCATAGTCCACTGTCTTTCTGCTCAGTGTGATGGACATTTTCTTAAGGAATGGAATAAAGCCTTTCTTTATACAATTCAAACTTAAATGTACACCCACTATTACAATCACTGTAAAAGGGAAACAAAGCTTATGCATATGGGGGCGGTGTTGGGTGGGTAGGGGAATGAGAAAAAATGAGAATCAAATCATGTTATATACTGGTACAAATTGTCAGTGTTGAGTGTGATCATGATGTGTATATAAATTGTACCTGTTTCACAATTACGTATACCAGTTAGATCGACCAAGTGGATGCATCAACTGGGCTTGGTCAGATACAATGACCACAGGTTTAGAGTTCAGTCAATTTTATCATAGCTAAATGGAGATGATCTTGTTTACCTTAAAGGGTATTTAAATTATGTAAAGCCTCTAGAATAGTTTGGTGTCTGGATGGTAATTGTTCTAAGTGGCGGGCATAGTTGCAGGAATGACAGCCCTCGATGGATGTTGACATTCTGGTGTTTCTGCACTCCCACCATCGTTTCCTGATACAGGTACTGGATCAGTAGTTTGCTTTTTCTTTGGGGAAGTAGCAAGTCATCCCAGGGTCCCCACAGCTCTCCTTCCCTCCTGGGAACAGCCTGCTGAGGGGCTCAACCTGTGAGTGGTTCTGATGAGATTCAGCAGGCAGAGGCCACAGAAGAGCAGCTCTCTCCTCAGACGGTGCCTCCAACCTCCTCCAGACTTTCTGTCTTTGAAGGGTGAATGTTAGACTTCACAAACTTAGCTGGCTTTTGCTGAGAACACCACATAAGAGATTTGATTCATAATGGCTCCAAACAGCCCGGACTGCCTTAATATTTGTGGAAGAAGTTATGGGAAGAGCATGAATTTTCAATTATACAGGGCTAGCTTCAAATCCTTACCCTGCTGCTTAGAAACAGAGAGACTGGGGAAGTGCTCCAACTTTAAGTCTTCATCCACAAAGTCAAGGCATAAACCTGACTCTAATATCATCTTGAGGATCATATGAAGGCTGTGTGTACAGAGTTGTCCATAGGTATCTGCCTTGGCTCCACGATCTCCAAAGTCCAAAATATGAGGATGCTGGAGTCCTCTTGTAAAATGGCATAGTATTTGTATAAAGCCTAGTTCCTTCCCCTGTATTTCTTAAGTCACCTCTAGACTAGGTATAATACTTAATGCAATGTAAATGCTATGTAAATCACTGTTATACAGTATTGTTTAGGGAACTAAACAAGAAAACAGTCTGTACATATTCAGTACAGACACTGAGATGTATTTGTAGTCTGTGCTGTTTGAATCCAGAAAGTAAGACCTGTGGACACTGCAGCCTGACTCCAGTTAGCTCATAAATGCAGATGGGACCCTTCCTCTGTCCTCCCATGAACGGTCTCAGGCCTAGCTGCTGTCTACCATGGTCCCCTTCCCTAACCCTCGCTGTTGCTGGACACACTGACAATCATCCGGAATCAGTCTGTACACAGAGTGGCCAGTGAGGGTCCTTTGGGCTGGGTCTAGATGTCTCAGAGTTCCTCTGACCCAGAAGCTATGGATGGAGGCACTGTGAGGGCTGGTGGCCTGGCTTTAACATGGCCTGCCCATCTCCTCATGGGCACCAGGAAGCTACATGTTGCCCTGGCCTTGGCTACGCTGGCATAAACAAAACACATTTCTACAGAACTGGTCAGAGATTGGGAAAGACTTGGGCATATCAATTAGTTTTGAAAATTGTTCAGCTTTTCAAAAAAATGAGGAAATAGAAACTATACACAAAAAAGAGAGAAAGATTTCAGAAAAGGCTCTGAGATTGTCATTTTTCATTATTGTGGTTATGACTTTTAAAGAAAACTTTCATGTGTGCATTGGGCAGAATGATAGCTAGGGGTGGGGCTCTTAAAAATGACTGTGAGTTGCAGCAGGAGTATTGAACTTCATGAAATGGCTGTACCTGTCCTGCCTCCTGCTGCTGGGAAAACTGGAGGCCTCAGTACTCTGGGCTACTCAGGTACCACATAGGTGAATGTGGGTATTTTTCACTTATCCATAGATCATAGAGATTTTCATTTGTCAATATGCTATCTACCTTATTCATTTTAATGGCCATGCACTATATTACCAAGTATTGATGTATCATAATTTATTTAACAGTTCTCACATTGAAGCTTGTTTCTCATGTTTTGTTCTTTCCAAAACAATGCTGCAAAGAAATAGCTTGTCCGTAAATCTGTGTAAAGTTAGAAGAGCATTTTTCTGGGATAGATTTGTGGTAATTGAACTGCTGATTAAATGACAAGAACATTTATATTTTCATAGTTTCTACAAATTGTCTATCCAAAGTGTTCTACCTGATTTACACTCTGTTTACCTAGATAGTTCACTTCCTTGTAGCATTGCAAGTTCTATATTGTCTTCTCTATTTGGAAGCCTAAGACCTGAAACTTTCTCAGTGTCACACAGCATCCTTTAAGCCAGTGGAGATCTGTCCCAGGCTCACTTAGTTCCACTTACTCTGGGCTGGACAGCTTCTCTTAGCATCCATTGGTGTGTGTGCTCTAGGAGGTTAGGGTTCATTTGTGGTAGGATGAGACAAGATAGCCAGGGTCTTGCAAAACAAAACTTTAGGCTTGAAGTAATAACAGCATGGGCTGCACTGTACAAGTAAGTCCACCATGTAAATAGTCATTTATTAAATGTTTTTTCTCAAATATTGATTAGGTACCAAATAATATTTGCAGAATATTGATAGTATACAATGACAATGCAGAAAGAACTAAATTATAATTTAGTGTATTATAGTATATCAAATAATGTTGCTTACATCATTAAGAAACACGTTACTATTATAATCTTTGCAATTCCAGTGAATATTTATCTTCATTTTCATCTTTTCCCCCTCCCTAAACTTGACCATTGTCTACATTTTCTTGCATTTTCCAAAGTGTTGATGACTATGACTGCACTCCTCCCTAGTGTCTCTGAGAACATATGTTTACCTACCTGGGGCAGCCATTTGCCTACGCAAGACAATGTGGGACCAGCACAGCTCACACTTGTAGCTCCAAAAGCGTACAGTGCTGAGAACTGCAAATTCCAAACTTTATTTAAGCAGGATCCTACCACATGTATTCATCTGCAATTTGCTTAAATCACTCTGCATGCTCTCCTGAGGGGGGTCGCCACATGCTTGTGGCTGTCATTGGTTTGTTTTTAGTGCTGTACAATATCGTGTGGCATCGATGAATCCGAATCCTTACAGACTCTCCTGTCACTGGCCATTTGGCACGTTTCAGAAGCTTTGCTGCTGTAAACAGTGCTGCCATGAACATTTTGTCAGCTCTCCCTGGAGCACAGCCATCCTGTGCATGTGGGTCCACGCATCCCTGGGAAAGACTCCGCTGTCTGTTGGAGAGCACATCTTCATTTCTACCAGAGAATGCCAGATTGTTACCCTGCAGCAGTAGAGGCGTTTTTTCCTAACATCCTTGCCAAGACTCGATATTATTGTATGCGGGAAGTGTTGCCATTCTGTTGGATACAAAATGATATGTAATCGTGCCTTTAATTTGCTGTTTCCTGACTAATAATGAGTAATTTTACACCTTCATATTAGCCATTGATTTTTCTTGTGAAGTATTCCATCGAATCTTTTATATATTTCTCTTATGGATTATCTTTTCCCTATTTGTTAGTTTATTAACTATTTTCATTCTTTGTCAGTTATGTATGTTTCAAATATAATTTTTTAACTTGCGATATAAAGTCATTTAAAATGGCCTCTAACAAGCAGAAGTTCTTAGTTTAATGTTTACATTCATTCTTTTCTTTATGATTTGCCTTTTTTAAACCTTAAGAAGCATATTTTTATCTAAATTATAAATATTCTATAGTATAACATTCCAAAACGTAGTCTTAGGCTACTCAGTTAAATCTTTAAGGCATCTGAAATTAATTTTTATGTGTTATTATTGTTTATGAGATAATACTCTGATTTCTTTTCTTTTTTTTTTTTTTTTTGAGACAGGGTCTCACTTTGTAGTTCAGGCTCATGCTGAGCTCAGCATTGAACTCCCAGCAATCTTCCTGCCTTTGCCTCCCAAGTGCTGAGATTATAAGCATGAGCCACCATGCCCTGCATTGTGGTATGTGGTTCTGATTGCTGGTGGGCGTGAATCACTGGGACTGGCTTTGTTGTATGTGGTTACTGGGGATTGGGTCCAGGTCCTTTGTTGTATGTGATTGGGTCTGGGTCCTTGCACTTGCAGGGCAGGTACCAGAACCACTGAGCTAAATCCCCGGCCCAATACTCTGATTATTTATTTCCTCTTCATACAGATAGCTACATGCTTTCTCTATTGTTGTTGTACAGCAAGACTTAGTCAATTTACTAATATACCCCCTTACAAATGCCAAATTTTCCTAATTATTGTACCTATTAAATAACCTGATGAGATAAGATTCCTTTATCACTAACTTATCCATTTTCTTCTTCATTAGCATCTTGGTGGCTGTTGCTGCTAAAGACTTCCATATGCTGTACTTTTTTGATATTGTCAAGTACCACAAAAATAACTCAATTTGACATGGATTTACATTGAACTGCATAGATACTTATACATTATTCAAACCTTTAAGCTTCCAAGTCTTTTGATCTATGGAAATAGTATAATTCTCAATGTATTTGGTTCTTCTTGATGTCTTTAAATATAGTTTTCTAACTTAAATAAAAGCTTAAAAGTTTATAATTTCAGGGAATTTAAATTATTATCCTTTGCTTTATTATAGTTTAAAAATGTATGGTATTATTATGTATTGCATATAAATGATTTCTAAGTCATACAACTATGTTAAGTATGTTCATCAATTTTAACACTTTAGCAAACACATTATATATAACCTCCCTCCTTCTTTTGTTTTTGTTTCCGTCTTTTTCAAAGTACTGGTGATTAAACTTGGGACCTTGCACTTCAGGTGCGGGAACCAGGGAGCGAAATCCCTGGCCTTCACTTTTCCTTTTTGATCCCCATATATTTCATTTCCTTACCCTTCTTGTTCATAGTAAAGGCTCACTAGAAATGGAAACCCCTGGGCCGGGGTTTCCACCACAGTGCCAGGTGTGGTGGCTCAAGTCTGTAATTCCAGCACTTGGGAGGCAGAGCCCGGAGGATTGCTGTAAGTTCGAGGCACACTTCAGTTGCATAGAAGCTCAGGGCCAGCCTGAACTATAAAAATGAGTTTTTGTCTCAAAAAAAGGAAACCCCTGAGCTTTGCTGTTCATACAGGAGAGAGTCATAGAACCTTTAAGAGTTTTCAGTGATAAGAAGCAGCTGGTCAGGGCACACATGTCATGATTCACCAACACTGATAAGTGAGAATGCTTCAGCATTCTCCTATATAATACAATGTTTGTTTTAAGTTGTTTGTTCATACCCTTTTACATTTAAGGAAACTCACAATCAGCTTTACTTTGTTATTTATTTATTTATTTATTTATTTATTTATTTATTTATTTATTTTTTAGGTTTTTTGAGACAGGGTCTCGTTTTGTGGTTCAGGCTGGCCCTGAGCTCAGCCTCAAACTCATCACAATCCTCCTGCCTCTGCCTCCCGAGTGCTGGGATTACAGGCGTGAGACACCACGCCCGGCACTGTGGTATGTAGTACTGGTTGCTGCTGGGTGTGGGTCTCCACACCCAGTATTGTTATGTGGTTACCGGGGAATCGAACCAGGGTCCTTGCGCTTGCAAGACAGGCACCGGAACCACTGAGCTAACTCCCCGGCCCTTAATTATTTATTTTTAAATATGGAAGAAAGTTTTCCTTTTATTCTATAAATATTTCATGATTATTCTTGAATTTAATGTAGAACTTATATTTACTAATTTCTATTGTTATTAACTCTCTATTAGCACAAACGATTATTTTTCTGTATAGTTTGAATTGAGTTTGCGAACATTTAAATTTATCTGACTTAAGCTCATAAGTGAGATGGGCCTGTAATTTTGTTTTGTCATAAAATTAGTTGTAGAGTATTTCCAGAGTTTTATTCTCTGGAATGTTTGTGTAAAGTTGAGATTATTTGTCACTTGAAGGTTAGAACTAGTAAAGAAAATCACCTGAGACTTGTATTTTTTTACAGTAATATTTTGAAATTACTGGTTTAATTTACTGAAAAATTACAAGATTCTTTACATTTTAAAAACCTTCTGATATTGATTTCAAAGGTTTACCTGCAGAAATTTGTCATTTCATCTGTTTCCAAATTTACTGACATAAAATTTTCACTATATCATTTATGTTTTATTTCGTGCTGCATCTGCCTAAAACATATATGTGGATCCATTGTTTCTAGTATTGATTGTGCCCTTCTGAAGTCTTATAAATTTGCTGATTTTTATTGAAAAAACTGAACACTCTGTAATGTGCATATGTAAAATTAGAGCGTTGCAACTAGCATACTTAACTGAACACTTCGCTGTGTGTTTTCTTGTGTTTGTCCTGTAGTACATTTATTCCTTACACTGCCTTAGCAGAATCCTCAGCTTTTGCCATTATAGTTTCATTATTGTTTAACTCTAAGTAGAGATAACATAAGTAGGATTTACTTGCACATATGATTGAAGCTCTGTTTTTAAAAGTAGTATTTATTTATCTTTATGCTGCTATATATTTGTGATTCATAAGACTATGAAATTACATGAGAGGTTCTAATTTAAGGAATTAAACATTTCACCTTTCTATTATTAATATCAAACTTAATTGTACTAATTCTTTGGTGTTTGAATTATGGCCCAGTTGATTAGTTTTCCTAAGGTTCATGTGCTCAGAGAGATATGTAGTTTCCAATCCTTAAGTCAATGTACGGCTTCATGTGTTCATCAATTAAGTATGCCAGTTGAAGCGCCTTAATTTTACACATACATATTGTCTTAGTCTGTTTTGTGGTATGATAACAGAATACTCAGAATAAATAATTCAGAAGGAACATTTATTACTCATAGTTTTGTATCCTGGAAAGTCAAAGATGAAGGTGGTACCATCTGCTGTAGCCTTTTGGCCGTGTCCCCTGACCCTTCCCCATGGTCCTGTCACTGGGTGGGGTCCAAGCAGGCTTCTCTGAAGAGGACATGGCACCTCAACCTAGCCTGGGTAGGTTTTTTTTTTTTTTTCTTTTTTTGAGACAGGGTCTCGCTTTGTGGTTCAGGCTGGCCCTGAGCTCAGCCTCCAACTCCCATCACAGCAATCCTCCTGCCTCTGCCTCCTGTGTGCTAGGATTACAGGCATGAGCCACCACGCCCAGCACTGTGGTATGTGGTACTGGTTGCTGCTGGGCGTGAGTCTCCACGCCCAGTATGGTATGTGGTTACCGGGGAGCGAACCTGGGCCCTTGTGCTTGCAAGACAGGCGCCGTAACCACTGAGCTAACTCCCCGGTCCCTAGCCTGGGTAGGTTTTTGACTCATGTTGGCAGAGAAAACATTTCAGGGCATGTCAGAGAGAGGCACAGACTGATTTGTTAGGGAGAGTTAAGAAGGAGGAGACAGTGGGAAGGGACTTCAGCTTCAGAAGCAGAGTCCACAGCTCTGACCGGAGAGGCCCTGGTACAAAGAAAGGAGGCCAAGTGTTATGTGGACTTGGACATCCTTGAGATGGGTAATCTGATGCTTACTCTTTTTATCATTTCCCTATTAAGGTTAGGCTGACCACTGGGAGGCTAAAGAAAAAACTGACTAAGTTAAAGTATAAACCATTTATGTGCATGAGGAGTTTGGAGATATGGTACCTAATTAGTAGTAGAGTTTCTTTGAGAATGGAAGTTTTTGATGTAGCATTTGGAATTTATGGACTTAGAGTATCAGAAAGGAAACACAAGCTGAATTTAATGACCTGCAGTGCCTTTAATGCTCATAGGAATTCAAGAGTGATGAGCTTGGGAGGAAAACTAACCTAGAGAGTAAAAGGCATGGATAACTTATGTGTTAAAGCTTCAGTTTCCTTTAAACTAGTATTTTCATGTCTCTTTTGTACCTATGTTTATTTCTTCATCTGACATTTCTGCTGTTACACTAGAACCACATGGAACAGGCTGTCAAGATGGCTAGAGTGTTTGAAGGGGACTCTGTGGCCATCACTCCTCCTGGTATTGCTCAAAAAGAGACTCTCTTCTACCTCCTGTTGTGGTCAGGAAGGCTGTGTGTGGCATTGTTTGAAATCTATGTGGAGGTCTCCATGCACCCTGTAGGCCTACAGAATTAGGACCCCTAGGTGTCTCCAGCGCTTCCTGCTTCTTTCCTCTGAAGGTGGCCCACGTGATTTGCAGCTGGGTGGCCTGAGGAACACTGTACTGGAGCAGAGCACTTGGGCAGCCCTGGACGGCAAGTTCCAAGTCCCATAGACCCTCTGGGCGCTTCCTTTCAGCTATGCTGTCCCAGAAGTCTTTAGCCTGCAGTGGGCAGGCAGTCTTGAGGACCACTGTGTGCATTAGGCCCTTATGCTGCTGTCTCCGTGGCAGCACCTGGCTTCTTTCCATCCACACTAACTGCACTTTGGAAAAGTCACCTGACCACACCTTTGGTTTTCCTACCTAAGCATTTTTGAAATTTCTTTACACTGTCAGGTTGTTGTGTTTTCCAAATCTCTATCTTCACTTCCCTTTGGTAAGTGCATTGGCATACTTCATTTTTTGAATTGGCGATTTACTTCATTTCTTCAATTGGCATACTTCATTTTTAAAAAAATGACTATGTGCATTACAGGCAACAGAAAAATGCAAGACAGAGAGAGCAAATTCTTTGTCATCTACTGTCATGAGCAGCTCAGTTGGTTGTGTTTTAGGCCCTCTGTGTACACACACCACATGCCACTTTGTGTGACTGAAATCACACTGAGTCATGCTTTCCCACCATCATGAATATTCACCAATTCAAAATCCCAGAGCTGTAAGACTGTTTGTGGTAACCAAGAGTACACGGCACGAATTCAATCTGTTAGGAAAAAATTGTAATCCTGCCTTTCTTGGGGACAAATTTCACTGACGGTAAAAATGGCAACCAGCCTCTAGATAGAAGTTTTGGCAGAGTTACAATTCAAATACTGCATTCCCCTCATTTAAAAATGAGAAATAAAGCAGCACAGTACATCAAGCTGAATGTTTCTGAGAGCTGTCAGATCTCTGCTATTAAAATATTAGTGAGAGGGTGGGCATGCACTGAATTCCTAATATATTTCTGTAATACAGACAGAAAATGAATACATATTCACACTGTCACCAAAATTGGCATTAATGTGAGCACACTGTATGCTTCTTGCCTTCTGTCCTGCACTGTCAGCCTAATGAGAAGTCCAGAGACAGTGCCAGAGGTGGTGTGACAATTCCACTTTCAACATGTATCTTTTTTATCCATTATTTAAAAAAGTTAATTACAAGTTGGTAGATTCTCCAGCTCCACCGTTTCCCCTGCACTGTCACCTCAAGACATAGATAAACTTAGATGATGTGCATAGTAAATACAAGTACTTCACCACAAACACACATACAGACTTCCGATTATCATCGGAGCAGTCTTCTGGTATGGAGATGCTAGGAGGAAGCTCTTGTCTTCATCTTCCTTCTCCCTTTTCTGTCTCCAGAGACTAAGCTCAGGACCATGTCTGGCTCCAGGAGGTCACTTTCACAGCGACCACTTCCAGAAAACAGTCTTATGAGCATTATTCTGCCATAAAGAAGGTTAAACTGGAGTCATTTGTAGGAAAATAGATGCACCTTGAGGCTGTAATGTTAAATGAGATAAATTAGACACACAGATATAAATACCACTTGCTTTCCTTTGTATGAGAAAGATAAAATATAAAGAGCAAACTGAAAGATAGGTAACAGGAAGTAGGGACATAGATCTTTCTCTAATGGAGGAGGGTCAAGAGATGGAGGAAGGGGTAGAAATGGGAGGGAAAGGGGATTTAAAAAGAGTTAAGATCTGTTAGATGCATTTATCAACTCCACACAAGGAATGTAAACATTATGTGCTGCTAACATGTACTAATAAAAATAAAAGCTAAAAAAGACACATATTGGAATTATTTTGCTATTTCTAACATAATCTGGGAATTAGGACGTATCCTTTAATCCTAGAAATATTAAGTAAAATGCTTACATAGAGCAATGGCTGGGCAATCTGAGCTGACTGAATAGGCTAAGCTCCTTCTCTCTCTGCATACACCACACTCTCTTGAAGACATCAAGAAAAACAGTTTTGATCCCAAAATGCAAGATTCTTGGGAAGCAACAAAAGATACTTCAAGGGCATTACTTTAGCCCTTGATTTCTACATGTGTGCACTTGCCCCATTTCCAAAAGAGACTTACATTTCTCACTATGTATGGTAGCAGAGAGTACATTGCACACATCTATTAACAAAGGCTATTATTTGAAAGTGTCTTTTAAATACAAATATTCTGCCCTGAAACCCTCCCCCTTCCCATCTCTATCAATCCAAGAGACAAATAGTAGCATACGGAATGCCTGGAGGGGACCTTAACAATTTCACCTCCTATTTGATCTTAAGAACAACCGTTCCAATGCATTTGAACACAAAACATAACTTGTTCTTTCACTAACTCTACTTGTCAGACACTGACAATTTCTTTAGCATCCTGAAAGACCAGAGGCTGTAAATGAGGACTCTTTTGTCCTTTATATACACAATTTTATACACAATGAATAAAATAAAAGGCACAGATGTAAAGGACATGATCAACTGTGATTCTCCAAAGCACGCTGAGCTGCTGAAAAGCGCTTTGCACTTCCGCTTCCTCCTTCCCCCCTGACCCAGTCCAGCGTAACAAAGTGCACTTCTCAGAGAAGTGCTTTGATCACTCCACTTAAAACAGACCACATTTGATTATGAATTTTGACAAACGTGTATCTGCAGGGTGTGTTTTTTACTACCTCTGCTTTGACACACTTTACTAAATTCTAAACATTTAGAAAGAGGCAATGCATCAGACATGAATTCAAGGTTGTTCATGTGTACAGAGTAGTGTTGAATAGATTACACACTTGTAACAGTGGTTATATTGAAAAGTGTTTTGAAGTAGGAGCGTGCTGAGCTGAGTTCTTCCAATTCCTTCTCTTTTGTATCACGTGTGATACGGGCAACTGTACCACAGCAGTTAAATGCGATACACAAAACATAAAGACAAAGGCCGAGTTGAAATTTTCAAATACATTAGCAAAACTGCTTGGATAGTTTCTTCCCTCCCACCTCCCTCAGCCCACCAAATACGTACAGATGCTGCATTGTTCACAGAGGCAGCTTACTTGTCTCATTTCCAAACATAGCATTTCCCACCAGTTTTAAAAAGCTATTGACAAAATATGTTTTTCTGTTGCTTCTATTTTAAATATATGGAGCACTTCTAAATATCTAGAACTAGACTTTTGTGTAAGGATTTGACTGTTACAGAAATGCTACAGAAATGTTACAGAAAATTGCACAAGTAGCAATGGTGACAACCCGAGATATCTTCTAAACAGAACTACTTTGGCTTGGAGCCACTCCTCTTTTTTTCTCCCTGTCTTCAATCCAGTGAAGGCTCAGAGCTGGTTGATCAACTCCACATCAAAATTCATTTCCACAGGACAAGCTTTCTGATGGTTTCAACACAAATTGCACAACATGTGTTAACTTTACCAACTTCTTTTTTTTTTAACTTATTTTCTTTTTTAATTTTTTAATCTTTAATGGTACATTACATATATGCATCATGATGGCACTCCATAATGGGGATTTGTACCAGTATAAGACACAACTTAATTCTCACTTTTCCCCATAGCCCTACCCACCCTACCACCACCCCATATACATAAAATTTATTTCCTTACTTTTTTGTTACAATCTCATCATTTCCCCCCCTTCTTCCTCTTTTACATTGAGTATTTTCTATTTCACAATATATAACATACAATGCTAGGACTGATTTACATCTTCATTTTCTCATACCAGAGAAAAGATGCGATATGTACCTATCTGTGCCCTATTTATTTCACTTAGGAGTATATCCCCAAGGTATGTCCATTTAAGTAGAAATGATTCAAACTTATCATTTTTTATGGCAGAGTAATACTCCATTCTGTAGAAGAACCACAGCTTTTTTTATCCAGTCTCCAGTTGATGGACACTTGGGTTGTTTCCAAGATGTAGCAATCACAAATTGGGCTGCTACAAACATGGGTGCACATATGTCACTGTGATATGAGTCTTTTAATTCTTGTGTGTTTATACCTAGCAGGGCAATGGCCAGGTCAAATGGGACCTCCAATCCTAGCTTTTTGAGGATTCTCCAAACTGATCTCCACAGGGATTGTACGAGTTTACAGTCCCACCAACAGTGGAGAAGGGTTCCTTCTTCTCCGAAGCCTCGCCAACATTTGCCATTGGCTGATTCTGAAATGGCAGCCATTCTATGTGTAGTGAGATGAAATCTCAATGTTGTTTTTACGTGCGTCTCTCAAATGACTAATGATGTTGAGCATTTCTTCATATGCTTCTTAGCTGCTCTTACTTCTTCCTCTGAAAAATATCTGTTCATTTCAGATGCCCATTTTTGAATTGGGTCATTAAATTTGGGTGGGCTGATTTTTTTCAGCTCTTTATATATTCTAGATAGTAGCCTTTTGTCTGAGGAAGAGGTGGTAAAGATTTTTTCCCACATTGTTTGTTGCCTGTTTGCACTGTTGGTGGTTTCCTTTGCTGTGCAGAAGCTTTTTAAAAGAATGAGATCCCATTTGTAGATTTCTTCAGCCAATTCCTGTGCTATAGAAGTTTTGTTCATGAAGTCTTTCCCTAAGCCAATGTCTTTGAGGGTTTTACCTAACCTGTTTTGCAGTAGGTTTAGAGTGTCTGTTTTAATATTTAGGTCTCTTATCCACTTTGATTTTAGCTCGGTACACGGTGAAAGAGTTAGATCAAGTAACTTTACCAACTTCTTTGTCACCTAGGAAACCATTTTAACATGTAGGGCCTAGATGGTACAACATTTGGACTTATGTGCCCATTATATATGCTACGTATGTGCTATTCATGTGCACAAAATATACTGAAAAACAAAGTCTGAAAATGTCCAAGTAGAAACACATTATGCTATTTCCTTTTTCAGTTGGATTGCTTCCACTTCCGGAAAACCACTGACCAGTTACTAATGGTTCTATATTGCTCATGGAAGCAGTTCAATAATTGAGTTCCTGAAAGACAATATTTCATGTGAATTTTAATGAAACAACTTACAAAGTGATATTTTACTACTGCTACATTGAAAATGCATTGTACTTCTGAGCATGTAGATGAGAACAGATATTTCAAGCAAGGACTCAATTTGTCCATGCATACACAGCAGTCTTTAATGCATTGTACACATGTAGCTATGGTTATAATTTAAAAGTGTCTTCAAAACGTGAGGAACATTCTGGTGAGTTTTCAGAATACAGTCTCTCATAAGCATTGTAACAAAAATGTACAAAATATATTAGTTTCCTAACTCTACTTTTGTCATATACTGGCAACTCTCTAGGAAGACTAGATATAGTAAACTGGGATAACTTGATCCTTCTCATACAGCAAATGAAAATAAAATCTACTTTGCACAGAAGTGCAGGATGGATGTGACTCTGTAAGTGCACTGGCTCCACCCTCTGCATTCCCATGAAGCAGGGCTCTGATGATGCACACTACTGTGGAATGGGTTTGGCTATTTCCCTCATATGGCAATGGCTCATATGAGTTTTCATGAAAAGAGAGTATAAAAATGCATGTTTTACTACTTCTGCTTTTAACATATATCAGGAACTTGAACACATAGAAAGACTAAGTGGTTCAGAAAGCACTCACCATTGGCTACCATATACGAACTCATGAGGAATCAGATGCAAAGGTTACAATATGCAGTTTTCTGTATATGTGTGGCCAGTCTGGCTCAGGACTGTCTTCCTTCTCACTGCCTCCTGCCCCAAAG
>PVIR01026280.1:0-24068 GCA_004026965.1 Petromus typicus | reverse complement strand
AAACAAATGAATAGTCTTTTAAATTAGAAGCATGAAGTGTCACTGAAATATAAGGTGAATGTTTAACATTGTTTTACAAAATTATGATAGCCCAGGACAAATTATCATTAATCTCAATTAAGATGTGGCCCCTCCCACTGAACACACATATTGCATCACCCTCTCCAGTTCTGACTCAGTTATGATAATCTACTTTAAAACTCTCATGAATGCTGTGGCTGAGTGCCATCCAATGGAAAGATAGGTTCATAAAAAATGATTACAGAGTGACCTCACCCATAATACTCACCATAGTTGACATATGTCACTTAACCACTACTCCACAAAGTGAAAGTGATTATGAAAAGTGAATGTTTTGAGTGTACTCAGGACATCAAGCCAGTTAACATAGTAGAACTGAAGACAGGAATGAAAGAAGGCATCCCGGACTGCTTTGGAAAGTGGCAAGAGGGCCACAGATGAATCTCACTGGTTCTCTGCCTGTCTGGCAAGCGCAAGGTTCTAAGTTGGATACTCAGTACCATAGAAAACAAATAAAAATAAACAATTGACAGAGGAAATCAAGGGTGAATATTTTAAGGGCATTAAGAAAAATGTGTCTTTCACTACGAAAAAAATTTTCAGAGTTTAAAAATTCATTGTGTGTGACCACACTTGCCCTTTTAAAACTAAAACTTTTAGACTTTAATTGGGAATATTACCTTAAGAAATGGACTTGTACTCAATGATTTATAAGCATCTGTGGGTTGCATTATACATGTTTTACATTCTACTACCATAAAAATAGGAGGAAAATATTTTGTTCACAAAGAAACACAGGCTTTCCCTAAGCTGAATAGTGGTGGTGTAACCCAACCCCTGTGATGAAGAATGACTTGGCAGATAATATAAAGCGATGGCAGAATAGTGTTCCTCATCTCCTCACACCATGGAAAAGAGGGAGAAGGAAGGAGGGGAGAGGAGGAGGCAGAGGAGGACGAGAAAGGGCAGAGGTGAACGAGGACAAAGAGACCAAAAGCAGGAGTTACATTTTTAGTGGGTATGTTTACTTGGCTTGAGTTCTGTCAAGGTATCAGTTCTGCAATGACCTGATAATTATTTTGATTTCACAAGAAAGCACAGCCACACATCTACCCTTGAGAGGCTGGTTATGTTAATAAAACATTATTATTACTAACATTTCAAGAACATTTCCCCCCTGGTATTTTTACTTTAGCTACGTTAAAGTAACTGTGTACATATCTGTCCACATGTGTAGTTTTACACAGTATTTACAAATTAATCTGTTCTTTACTAAACGATTTTATTCTCAACATTACCTAGTCAACAGTGAGAATTTTCAAATTAACTCAGAAATCAGGAAAAATAAAGCATCCTTGGAAAACACAAATAAATATGACTGAAGACAGCAGAACTCACTAGGCAATATCTGTGAAGCATTTTGATTGGCAGAACTTAATTTTAATTATAAAATGAGAAAACTTATTGCTTACATAGAATTTGTATAGTAAACATGGTAGATCCAAAGTCAAAGTGATTTCTTAGGGTCTTCACAATTTAATTCTTTTATAAAAACAAACTTCATCATCACTCTTACTTATAAATGAAAAAAAAACAATAACAAGGAGGCTGGAAAAAGTCAGAAAAGGAGAGGCTGAAGGACTTTTCTTCAGGTACTTTTTTTACCCACTATTTGTACAGTCTTCTGAAGACTTTGTTGGTAGCGACCTTGCATATTTCTAATCACTCCTCTGTCATTTCCTCTTTCATATAGATACTGTGTATGCATGTGAAAGGGAACATGACAATTGCTGATAAAATATTTATCAATAATAACTGAGGTAGGTCAACTCTCATCAGTTCATGATAGAACCATGACAATAAAGACACGTACCTAGTAACAACTTTTTTTTCAATTTTTTTCTTTCATGGATATCTGAGTTTCTAAATTAACTACTACAGAAACAAAGTATGTGGAACTATAGGAGAATAAATGGTTGATATGCTCATCAAAAAAAAAAAAATTAGGGCAGGGGAGTTAGCTCAATTGTTCTGGTGCCTGTCTTGCAAGCACAAGGACCAGGTTTGATCCCCGGTAACCACATACAATACTGGGCATGGAGACTCACCCCAGCAGGAACCAGTACCACAAACCACAGTGCTGGGCGTGGTGGCTCACGCCTGTAATCCCAGCACTCAGGTGGCCGAGGCAGGAGGATTGCTGTGATGTGAGTTTGAGGCTGAGCTCAGGGCCAGCCTAAAAGCACAAAGCAAGACCCTGTCTCAAAAAAAAAAAAAAAAAAAAAAGAAGAAGAAGAAGTCAGAACTATTGATCTTACAGCAAATTTTTAAATTTTCCCAGAAAAAAAAAAAAATCTTTGCTTTATGTACCAGAAACAATGATGATGTACAATTGGGATTACACTGGAATTACGATCAGTAATATTTCAAGGATGGAGAAAAGAGGCAAATGTTGACACAAATTCTAAATATTACCTGATACTTTTCTTGTATACACACACTCAGTTTAGAGATCAAATTTTTAGTGGATGAGCTACAAGCTACACATATAAAACATGATACATATTTTTAGCAGTCTTTCAAGAAATAGAATTTTTTTCTCACTAAATTATAAAAATCATCTTAGGCATGACAGAATAATGTTATATTATTGCTACTAATAGGTTGTATAACTTTGGTCAAGTTTCTCTAGGACTCATTTCCAGAGTTAACTCTAGATTTAGCCCTTTTAATTCCACATTCCAGTAACTTTGCCTTCTGGTCCTTTAAAAAAAAAAGTGTATCTGTAAATTATTGTCCTTTATAAGCAGTTTTACTACCTTGATGTACAATATTATGTTTTAGCCAATATTTTATGTTAGTGAAATATTCCTTAAAGTATCTCAAATGTGATTGAAAATGTTAAAAAATGTTTGAAAATCAAAATTGTTTTAGAAATTTAAAAATATTTTAATTTAATGATTTTGTGGGTTTTTTTTGTTTGTTTGTTTCCTATTTGGCTCCTGAGACATTAGATGTACCTATTCCTCTTTGATTATGTGTCAGTTTGCACTATGGCACGAATTGCTACTAGTCAGCATTCTTCTTGCTGGGACAAAATACCTTTCATACACATCCTAAAATAATGAATTCTAAGCTCAAAATTCTGAGGTTTCCATTCACGGTTCGCTGCATCCATGACTCTCGGTCTTAGGTGAGGATGTGGGTCAGGGAGAAGAATGGGGGAACAGATCCCCCATTCCGCAGCGGTACCCTGAAAATAGAGGAAGAGCCTGCGAAGAACGGGTCAGAGGAATGAACACTCCTGTGAGTTCCACCCATGACTCTCACAGATATCCCCACGCATGCGCTGTCAAGCCAAACAAGTTGACTAAAACCGATAGTCACGACATTTATGGACTTTCAAACTCACATAACTGAGCTGGCCTTCAATCTGGCATACTTCCGAGTCGTCATATTCCGTGCTTTTTCTTTTCTTAACTCAACTTTGCCTTGACAGTTTTTAAATATAGAATTGAAAAACAAATGGCTATGTCGGTGCCAGACAGTATTTAGCAAGCTTATCCAGTTTTAGAAAATAGATTTTTTTTTTATAATGGTAAGAAGACAATGGGGATCTAAAGATTAAATCTAATGGCTTGTCATTTTATTTGTAAAATAATCCACTTCTCTTTCTCATAGTTTGGTACTTAGCATTTACTGGAGAATGGCCTTGATCATTTGCTTTTATAAGGTTTTTATGTATCTCTCCTTTGGGCTTGTCAGCATCTCATTACTCTACTTAGTTTTATATTACGTTGATAATATAATGAATTACCCTTTAATTTAAAATGAATAAATTTAGAAAGAAACTTAAAATGTAAAGTCAAAAAAAATGATTTGAGTGAAAGTACCTAAAATAAGGGAAAATATGTGTGTTAAATTGGTTTTGGATTGCTTATAGTACACTATCCTTATAAGAATTTCTTTAACTTTTACAGAAACTTAACTTTAGGCCCATCAAGTTACATAGCATAGATGTTTATCTGTTCTTTATAATTACAGCTGAGCTCACAAAGAAAAAAAAAAAAACAAAAAAAAAACGTTTCTCTAATGATCTCAACAACTTTATATCGTTAGGTATTTTTTTAAAGGGACTTTTACAATTAATAAGTATGAGTCCTTTAAAAATACATTATACAAATTATATCTTTTTTTCAGTACTCACAAGAATAAGAGAGAGAACCTGTGCAGACATTCCAGCAAAGGAAATAAAGAAATAATATTAACTTTGGAATAGATTATATTCTGCAATTCTCAGACACTGATTTGTTAGCTATTATTTCAAAAAATTATTGTAAAATTAGTATGCATTTATTAAATATAAACTAAGAAGAACAGGAACTCATTGTACGTGCAGTGAAATGGGTAAGTAATACATATTATAGCTTGAGTCCTACATAAACTCCTCAGAACAGGAAACTATAAACAACAGGAAGAATAAAAATGGTACTTATATTAATCAAGGTGGGGTCACTGTTTTTAAGCCGTCAGATGTTATTTTTATACTAAGGCTTTACATAAATTTTAAAAGGTTTAATTCTCTCAAGAAGACTTTTATTCATTAAGCTAAATAATTCCGGTTTCTCTTAAAATAATTCTCAACTGCTTTTTCAAGAGAGAAACATTTTAGCACTTAATGAAATTCTCCATTATTTGTTGTCTGTTCCATCCTATGGAAAAACTAACTAAAAGCCACAATACGGTGGAGAAGCAAATTTCACCCAAAGCAATCTTTTTTTATTACGTTCAAAAGACGACTTTTAATACAACCTTGTTTTTGGAATCAGTCGCAACAAATGCAATTTTCTTCAGGGCTATTGTTGAGAATGATGAACCCTATATATACACATCTGGCCACCTGAGAAGAGAAGCCAGGAAAATGTGGAGATACTCCCCCAGACACAACTTGTGATGAATAGAGCCTTTTATCATCTTCTCTATACTCCTACCAAAATGAAAGGGCAAAACATCGCTGAAAATTTGTAGAGCAGTCACATATTCATTGCAAACCGCTACCAGAGATGCTTAGCAGAACACTATATCCTACCAGCTCGTGATTGCAAACAAGTCAGAGGCTTATATTATGAACAATATCACCAGAAAACAGTAAACTCCGTGATATAAATGTCAGCTCGACATGACGTATTAGCGCGCCACCCCAAATATTATTCTTCAGATCTTGCGGTAGAGAATGTTCACTTCAGCCAAATATATTGGGACTTCTGACCTTTCGAATTTAACATATCACAGGGGATGGTACCCAGTAACTAGGAAAAAAAAATTAACAAATTCTGGATTAGAAACTCCAATACTAAAAAAGCATTAAATAAATTAAATTGCAGCAGGTTTTGGTGAGTTACAAGTTTTGGAGGCACTGTACTAGAACTGTAACATAACTCACTGTAGCTCCAGGCCCTAATAAGTTATGAGCCACTCACATGTATGAGATAAACCCCATAACTTAGTGAAGTCTATATCATCCCTTCATTATATCTAGGGACATGTGAAATAGCTGAAATTCAGCTCAAAACCCAGAAGTTCAGTAATAAAAGTGAATAGATCAGCACATCTATCGATTTTGCTGTCTTTCTTGTGCTTTTTGTTACCCTACTCCCCTCTAACATCTGAAAGATTCTAACATTTTTCTTCTGAGCTCCTTCCACATTGGCATTTTAGGTATGCTGGCAAACAACAAAATAAACTAGCTTTCTGCTTTGCTCTCCTCTCAAGAGTAATTATATTAGTCAGTCAAAAGTCTTAGCTACTTTCTTCTAAAGCTAAACCAAATTCATTACTTTATTTCAAAATCAGAAACAAAGACACAGATTCAACCTTTGACCTCTGCATCATAATATATAGTAGCAAATGAGAAATATAAGAAAATAATGCAGTGTGCTTTAGTAAGAATATTAAAGGCAGAGTTTGGTCAATGAGGAACTTAAGCAGTAGAATAATAGAAGCTATTCATGAAAGCCTGCAGACCTTGAAAATCAAAGTAATTATTTAATATATATTTATATTTATAGAGTTAAACATAAGTTTAAATGGGGAAGAGCAATTTAGATGATTACTTCTGTTACTTTGTTTTAAAAGGTATCAGTATAAGATTCACGAGTGTACAGTTGAGGTGCAAATTTATTAATAAGAAAGTGTGTGATTCAAGAACACATGACATAGGTTTTGCAAGCTTTTAAATTTGCTTATCTAGGAAATCCTAATGGAAGTATCTGCCTTCTTCAGAAAATCCTAGCACAGTACCCAAAACATTAACAGAGGGAGGAAGAGCAGCAGGAAAATCTTTTAGTGATCTAGCCAGGGGAGGCTGGGTGCAGAGAGCATCAATAGCTAACTCATCTGTGGTTGGGAGTTCAGTCAGTTGTTTGTGGGGAACAAAGTATACGAAGGCTTAAATACTGTGAACTTAAGTGGTTAATCATGGGATCTTATGTACTATGGCTAAAAGCACCATCGAGTTTTTGAATAGATTGCAACTGATACCTGTGTATGAAACTATGAAAGGTGAAAGTTGAAGAAGAATCTGTCCTAGTACTTTTTTTTAATTGAAATCTTCATTGCTACATTACATACATACATCATGATTGCATTCAACAATGAGAATTTGTACCAGTGTATGACACAACTTAATTCATATTTTTTCCATAGCCCTACCCACTCTACCACCCCACCCACTATGTACATAAATTTTGTTTCCTTTCTTTTTTGTTATAATCTCATTATCTTTCCCTCTTCACTCCATTATGCTTTGAGTGTTTTCTATTTCACAATATATTACATACATTCTAGAACTCATTTACATCTTTATTTTCTCATACCAGAGAAAAGATATGATAATTACACATGTGACCTATGTATTTCACTTAAGAGGATGTCCTGAAGGTACATCCATATGAATGATTCAATCTTATCACTTTTAATGACAGAATAGTATTCCATTCTATAAAAGAAACATCTTCTTTATCCAGTCTCCAGTTGATGGACATTTGGGTTGTATCCAAGATTTAGCAATCACAAACTGAGCTGCTATTAACTTAGGTGTACATATGGCACTGTGATATAAATCTTTTAATTCTTGTGTGTATATCCCTAGCAAAGCAATGGCTAGGTCAAACAGGACCTCCAATCCTAGCTTTTTGAGGAATTTCCAAACTGTTCTCCACAGGGGTTGTACAAGTCTACATTCCCACCAACAGTGGAGAAGGGTTCCTTCTTCTCCACATCCTTGCCAACATTTGTTGCTGGCTAATTCTGAAATGGCAGCCATTCCTTGTGGAGTGAGATGAAATCTTAATGTTGTTTTCATTTGCATCTCTCAAATGACTAGAGATGTTGAATATTTCTTCATATGCTTCTTAGCTGCTTTTATTTCTTCCTCTGAAAAGTGTCTGTTCATTCCAAATGCCCATTTTTGAATTGGGTCTTTAAATTTGAATGGATTTATTTTTTTGAGCCCTTTATATATTCTAGATGGTAATGCTTTGTCTGAGAAATTGCTGGTAAAGATTCTTTCCCATATTGTTGGTTTCCTATTCACTTTGCTGGTGGTTTCTTTTGCTGTGCAGAAACCTCTCAATAGAATGAGATCCCATTTATCTATTTCTTCTACCAGTTCTTGTGCTATAGGGGATTTGTTCATGAAATCTTTTCCCAAACCAATGTCTTCAAGATTTTTACCTAACCTGTTTTGTATCAGGTTTAGTGTGTCTCTTTTTATTTTTAGTTCCCTAATCCACTTTGATTTTATTTTAGTACACGGTGAAAGAGCTAGGTCTAACTTTAGTCTTTGGCAGGTTAAAGTCCAGTTTTTCCAGCACCATTTGTTAAAGAGGCTATCCTTCCTCCACTGAGGGTATTTGGCTCCTTTGTCAAAAATGAGATAGCTTAGTGTGTCTCGAATTGTCTGGATCTTCTAATCAACTCCACTGATCCTCGGCTCTATTGCTTTGCCAGTACCATGCGTTTTCTATCACAGTAGCTTTGTAGTACAGTTTCAAGTTGGGGATCGTAATATCCCTCATCATGTCCTTATTGCTTAGAATTGCTTTTGCTATTTTAGGTCTTTTGTGATTCCAGATGAATTTCTGAATTATTTTCTCTAGATCTGTGAAATGAAGGTGAAAGACCTCTACTGTCAAAATTATAGCAGTCTCAAAAAGGAGATAGAAGAAGACACCAGGAAATGGAAAGACTTCCCTTGTTCCTGGGTTGGAAGAATAAATATCATAAAAATGACTACACCCCCACAATTATTACATAGATTCAACGCAATCCCCATTGAACTTCCAAAGGCATAGTTCACAGATCTAGAGAAAATAATTCAGAAATTCATCCATCCTAGTACTTTTATAGAGCTTTTTATGAAACAGGAAATACTAAAGTTAAACCAAATTTTAATAGCTCTAACAACCAAAATATATTTATATATTTATATGTTTAACCTGATTAAATATTACAAAATATAACATCCATAAAATCATCACACTTCCCATTTTATCAGATATGATTTTTATTTTCCTAACTGGCAGTTAAATAAGACAAAAATACAAATAGACAAACTTAGGAAAATGAGTACTTAGTAAACATGAAGGGTATGTTATCTGTAGTGATCCTTTGACAGTTGATATATATTAATGATTATTTTAAATGAGACAGATATATTTCTTGACCAATCATCTCTTCTACTTATTTCATTCTTTGAATATGTAAAGGAGGGTGATGATATTTTAGGAATGGATTATTGTTAAGAAAAACAAAGACCACAGTTTATACTGGGGCAGTCCCAGTTTAATTTTAGTCCCTTAGTGTTATCAATAACTGAAGCCCTTCACTTTCACAGGTGTTCCAGTTTGGTTAAATATTCAGTTATTCTGATTGGTAAATGAGTGTGGCACTGACATGGAACACACTGGAGATCTTTACTCACTCTCTGTTCACTCCCTCCAGTCCTCACATATTTTGGTCATATATTTCATCTTTGTCAGACAAGCAATTCAGTACAAGTGTCACTTGAGGGATGTTTCATTAGTTTCACTATGATGAAGATAGTGTTATGAAATTTAAAAATGTGAAAATTTAAAATAAGGTAGATCATTACAACTCAAGTAACAAAACTCTCCATCCTCATGGTCAGACTCTGACTACATTTTTAAAAAAAAAATTTACAGATTGCTTTATTAGATTCACTCTATGATTTTGATTTCCTTTTTGAGTTTATTGGTACATTTTTAGGCATACATTAGGATCACATTTAACATTGACAATTTGTACTTGTACATGATGTATCTTGATTCTCATTTTATACTTTTCATTGTATTCAGCCAGTTACTTCTCTTAGAAACATTTATGTGCTTTTTGTTTGTTTCTTTATTTGTTTTGTTTTTGTAGATTTTTGTGGTATTAGGAATTGAACTCACAACCTTGTGCTTGTAAGACAGGCAGCAGCACTGTTAATAAAGTACTTTGTGTAATCAAAATTTTGACATCACTGCAGCTAAATAAACTAAGGCTCACCACACAATCTACTCTGACTCTGCACGTTGTGGGATTTCTTATGTGACTGTCTCTGCAATGGAAGATGAGGCATATAGTTACATTAGGTATTGGCAAGCAATAAATCATAGAAAAGGAAAGGGAAGTTTATTGTACCATAAATAACACAATTATATTCTCATATTCCAATGCACCTGAAGTAATGCTTCACTTTTTCAGTCCTTTGAAATAGCTGAATTGAAATTTCTTCCTTCATATAACGTATGTCCATTTGGGGCATTTTCCCACTTGTTTACAGTAGCATTTTTTTCTACTTTTACTTCATATTTTGGGATTTTTAAATCTGTTATTTGACGGCTGGTAAAATTCCCTGTCTTATGGATCAATGAATAATCTTAAAATGAAATAAATTATTTGGTATTTACACATGTGCTCTATTTATTTCACTTAAAGTATGGCCTCAAGGAGCTTCCATTTATCAATAGATGTCTTAAGTTTATTGTTAATGTTTACTGTATTAATAAAGTAATAAAGATAATAAATTATTGCTGAATAAGAAATAAAATAAGAAAAATGAACTAACCACAAAATAGAAGCTGAGAAATTAACAATTGGCTTTTTGTTATATTCTTCACAGAAATTTGAGAAACATTAACTAATTATCAGTGTCAATCCTGAATCATAAGATAAAATAATAAATTGGAAAAAATACTATAGAAAAAATGTAAAATGGGGAACTCATCATTCTGTATTTTTAAAGAATATTTAGTAATTATGTTAAATTATCAGTGGTAATGCCTTTTTTAAAGCAATGACATGTTTCTAAGGACAAAAATTTATTGTATTCAGAAAAATGTAGATAAAGAAATATAGCATTCAGGAAAACATGCACAATGTCAGCACAATGTAGTTCTGAATTGTCTAACATGGCTTGTCTACAGCAAATGCACTGTGCTTAATCTTGGCTTCTCTTCTAACTCCGACATTATAGCCTTCCAGCGATTTCTTACTCACTTAAATTAGAAGCATAGATGCTGGTCTTCCGTGACAGTAAAATGGATGAGCTATAATATTGGTAAGAAAAATGTCTGGACATATGATAAATGATTTTATAATTCTTCAGTTAAAAGAAATAATTTACCCCTTATTATGCTCTGTATGCTTGAATTTAGGTAGCAACTATTCAGTTTCCTTACTTTCTGCCACCTCCATTTCACCGGCTGTCACACGTCGGTTTCTTTCTAAGTGTCCAGTAACGAAAGATGAGTAGTGGCCAACAACTGCTGAAGTTTCACATGTAGTGCATTTAATTAGACAAGTTAAAAAAACATTATTAACTATGAGAAATGGCAGTGTTATTGTAGCTGCATAACAGCTAGGTGGAGAATAAAACCGACATTTTCACATAAACATGGAGTAAAAATAAACAACTTTTGAAGGAAAGTGTTAAGAAATTCCTACTGCACATCATCAATACATACGCGTAATGAAACCTGTAAGTATGTTGAAGTTGTGCTGTTACACAATGTTTTCCTTTGTCCCATTCTGGGTGAGAGCGATAAATTTAAAATATCATTAATTTGATTAGCTCACACCCCCTCCCACTTTACGCACTAGGGATCCTTGTAATATTTTTGCTATTTTTAAAAAGTAGTCATTACTTGAGATAAATGAGGACTTCCGCGTCCTTAGGAATGTTGCTGTTCAACAAGATCTCCCGAGACATTCCACTCATGTAGGGGGAAAAAGATCAACGATATCCTCTCCTAAGAAGGTAGAATTTTGTTTTGAAATTCTTACTTTTCTAACTTCCTTGGGCACACTTTAGAATTTCAAAGATTCAGATCAGTTTTGTTTCTTTTATATTAAAGTACTGAAATTAATATAATCTCAAACACCTAGAAGAAAAGTAGAGTTTCAACCCTTAAATTATTAAAAGCATACTAGTTTTTAAAGTAAATTTTATAGTAAAGGCTATGTGAGTACTTTATTTGTGTACACAATACATTGGAGAATGCACAGTTGATTGTACTGGAGTGTCCAATAGCTGTCCAGCACTCTGGTATCTCTACAGAGCATATACATTTTTCACCTTTTCAAAAATCTGCCCTAAAATATTAAAAGACAAGCATAAGAATTATCTTTCCTACAACAGTGTTAGTGAATTCTGTGTCCTTTCTGAATTCTCTAGAATGTCTTAATTTAGGACAAATCGCTGTCCTTATATGTCTTACAGAACTGCTGAAAAAACTAAGCTCTGAGAGTATGGTGTACACAGTTGTCTTTCCACTCACCTCAAAAACAAGTAAAAATATTATTTGTGACCTAGGATGTAAAAAACATAATGGAAACTAAAATTCACATTATAATTATACCATCTGAAAATCCTGTTTTATGAACATAATTTTATGTATAGTATTTTTGGTGAATATTTTTACATATTAATTTTGCCATACATTAATTTTGCAACAGTTTTGATGGCATGATCATTTTTTAATTCAGTTCTTTACAGGTAAATTTTTGGGTAAATAATGAGGGGACGGGATACTCAGTTTTTCCGTTGATGTTCATTTTGTATTTTTATTTATTTTTTGGTACTGCTGAATCAACTCATTTTTTTTTAATTTTTAAAAATATATTTAGATAAAGTGCTTCACATAGAATATTTTGTATTTAAGTTTTTTGTTATTTATGATGATGAATTTCTGTTAATATATATTCTACCTGGATTCTTCAATCAATAAGCATACAAACTGGATTTCTGATTATTTTCACAGTACAGAAAGTAAAATATATATATATTTTTTTGAGACAGGGTCTCATATTATAGTTCAAACTGGCCCTGAGTTCAGTCTTAAACTCAAAACAACACTCCTACCTCTGCCTCCTGAGTTCTGGGATTACAGGCATGAGCCAACATGCCTGGCACTGTGGTATGTGGTGCTGATTGCTGGTGGGCATGAGTCTCCACACCCAGAACTCTTGTATGTGGTTACCAGGGATCGAACCCGGGACCTTGCATTTCCAAGGCAGATGCCGGAAGAATTGAGCTAAATCTCTGGTCCTCATAAATATTTTTAAAATAAAATTTACCTAAGAATTTATTTACTTTACATGGATGGTTTTTAAAATACAAATTTACATTTGTATTAGTTCCATTATTCAATATGAAAAATGACGCCTACCATGCTAGCACTATACATGATTCTTCTTATTGTTCATTTGCACTATTTGTTCATTTTTCTGTGGCTGTATTTTTTTATGCTGAAAGCTGTACCTAAGGCCTTCATACTGAGCTATATCTTTGTCCTCAGTCCCATTCAATTTTTTTTTGTTTGTAAACAGGATGCATTTGCCACAACTAGAATTGGACTTTTAATCTTCTTGTTTTGGCTTACAATAGGGCTGATACAATTGGGGTCCACCAACATGACTGTCTCATTTTTCAGACTTTTACATACTTCTATTTAGACATTTTAATTCTAGAAACCAGGGGTAACATAATTATTGTCTGAGGAGGCTTGTAGAAAAACACCTGAGATTTAAGGTATTTTTCCATATTGCCTCATATTTTATTTGACAATCTTTGTCAAACTCTTTCTTATTTTAATTTTCACACCTCAGATAAAATTGTAGCACTGCTTCAGATCCAGAAAATTAAAGTCTCAATAGGTTTTGATATAGACTACACATTGCCTGGGATATAGGGTTATACAGCTGGATTGCTTTGGACAATTGATTTTAGCAATCAGTTTACAGTTTCTTCTAGGGTAAAATGATCTGTTTGAGTTACTTTTCTGTAGTTTTGAAAATTTAAAACTCTATTTAAATGTAAAAGAAAAAACCTTGAATATGTCGTTAGTGGTTCTTATGCATCTTTTTGATATTCACATGTTATCCATAATTTTCCTCCAAAAAATTATTTTCAATTAAATCAACAATTATTGATCATCTTCTATGAATTAGATTCTATACAACACAACAACAATAACAGAAAAAATCAGTTTATGCCTTTGGGAAACTCAATTCAATGAACAACTGCTTAATCATTGACATGCATTAAGGACAAAAATAAATTAATAGTTCAAAAACAAATATGACAAATTCTTGAAGTCAAACATAATAGGAGCAGCATTATAAAAGGATAAGTACTGTGTGTTTTAATCCACTCCCATCATGCTACGAAGAGCAACTCATTCTGAAAAGATCCAGGAACTTTCCAAATAATGACATTTTAGATCTAACATCTTTGGAAATGTTAATATCACTGGATGAGCACATTTAAAAGATCATGTATGTAGTGTTTTACTTTACATTCCAAAAGTTGCAACAAACAGTGGGTCAAATATTTACTGAACACATGGGCTGGGACTTAGCTCAGTGGTTCTGGCACGTGTCATGCAAGCACAGGGGCCTTCAATCGCCTGGAAACCACATATACTACTGGACATGGAGACTCACGCCCACCAGAAATCAGTACCATGTACCACAATGTTGGGCGTGGTGGCTTACTCCGCTAATCCCAGCACTCGGGAGGCAGAGGCAGGAGGATTGCTGTGATGTGAGTTTGAGGCTGAGCTCATGGCCAGCCTGAGCTATAAAGTGAGACACTGTCTTGAAAGAAAACAAAAACAAAAACAAAAAAAATTATTGAGCACTTGGTATTTGAAAACTATGGAAGGACCCAAATATGTCCATAAACAATTTAAGGACTCCACATCATGAAGAAAGAACATGAAGAACATCTCCGGCAAGGAGATATCACATGGATCTGGCTTTGGAGAAACAAAATTCAAGATTTTAAACCATGTCCAAGACTTAAGAATTACACACATTTACAAGGCCTTCCTATTTCTCATAAGGTAAAGAAATGGATTTCTGTAAGGATCTATCAATAAGAAATTTGAGATATATGAAAAGCTTGTGTCATGAAAGGTCTTTATAAACTGAAGATCCTTTGATGACAAAAGCAGCAATTTCAAGTTTTGCCCTTGTGGGTTATTGGTGATCACAGGGACCTTTCCACATGGATGAGCCACAACTCTCACTCATGCTCTCTTTCTTTCAAGAACTCTTGGTACTCTTTAAGCTACTCACTGCAGGGTACTTCTTTGATTACCTATGTTAGTAGTAACTCTGGGGGTAAATCAAAGAAAAGCATTTAAAAATTGAGTCTGTTTACTGTGAGTCATTTTCATTTCAGCACGTCTCTACATCAAGTGATGTCTCAGTTTGTGCGTTACTTCTCCAAAGAGTCTCTCTGGTGTGCAAAAATTTCATAGGGTTAATTTTGTCCATATGAATGAGACTTAAGTATGGTTATTAAGTGGGGCTCACTTGATGTAATTGTATGGCTAACTGTACTTGTGCAAATTCACATGTAGGCCTGACTTGTGGTTTCTTCTTATTTACATCTTCTTCTTACTTACCATCTTGGTATAATCAGATTTCCTCTGTGATAATAATTCACTGAAATAATTCAACAGTGTATCTCAAAACATTCTTATTTTGAATAGTTGGGCTGTTTTCTTAACATAAAAGTGGCTGCCCTTATCATTACCTAGAAAGTATTCTAGAACATCAAGGTGATTTTCTGGTTTTAGTTTAAACCAGAAATCTGTGTTTCTTTCAGTGTTTATGTGATATATTTTTCTGATTGTACACTTAGCATTGTCTTATGCTTTTGATGTCTCTATATAGATAGTAATGTAAGGAATGCATATATTTTCATGGGTTTATTCTCTGAGAAAGTTCGAAGCTTCTTCCCTCCCACTCGACATACTATAAGTTTTTCTAACGACCATTTATTAAAGAGTAACCATGAAAAAAAAGGTTATTAAGAACTCCAAAAGAAAAGCCAAATAAAACCATTGCATTTATTTTTCTTTTACGGACTTTCACAGTTATAAAACAAAACCCTGGCTTTGAATATAAAAATGAAGCATACACGATTAAAACATATCAAGAGTAGCAGAACATTTCATAACAAATATAAAAATTAATGTTTTAAAATATGTGTTATTCAAGAAATGAATTATTTGGAGTTATTTATTGGCATAAAATAAGAAAAGGTAACATTATTATAGAAAGACAATAGCATATTTCTTAAATGATTTATCTTTTATTTGTCAGGAGCCTACTTTACAAATTAAATATTAAATTAAACATAGACATAGTCCAGTAGACATTTAAAACAAACTGGTATTGAATATTCTTTTTTTACTAATAGAGCTCCCGTCTGTGTAACATTATTAGGCCCACACAGATTCAAATGTATATTGTTAAAGTCCTCTGAATTCAATATAGAAATCATATACAAGTGATGTGTTTAATTTTAAAATAATCTGTTCAATAAGTTCACTTCTCTTTTCATTTCTTTGGGAAGTCTAGAAATTAGAAATGATTTTTATTGTGGAAGTTTTCTAATAACCATAATGTCTGTAAGAATACAAAGGGCAAATTCTTTGTGATGGAGATTTTTATGCTTCTGTTACAGACTATGGCCGTATTCTCTACCTAGAGACCATGACGCATGCAGGTAAAGCCACTTAGCTCTGATTTCCTAAAGGACTGTGTGTGTGTGTGTGTGTGTGTGTGTGTGTGTGTGTGTGTATTTGTGTGTGTGTCAGAGGGAGAGATTAACAATAAAATTCAATTGACATGAAGTCTTTGCAAATCTCTGTGATGTCATGTGCAAAAGTAACAAATTAATGCAAATCACTAAAACAGATTAAAAAAATTAGTCAGCTGTACCAAAACAGTAACTTTTATCTGCTAACTCATGAAATATATAAAAACATAAAAATCAAAACCAAAATCACTGCAGTAATAAGCACTTTACAGAGACGTCACCCCTGTAAGTCAAATGGAGGTTCTAACACAGGCAAAGATGTGGACCAATTACACAAAGCCATTTGGAAAGGCTGTTTTTGCAGCATGTTTCTTCAATCCTTCAGACTCTGTAGTGATGACCAACCTCAGATACTATTAAGAAGTCTTCAAGCGTGTAAAATAATATGATTTCACAATGATTACATATTCACTCTACAGCTGGCTGAGTTTTTACATCTCCATTTGTCATTGACGATTGTGTCCAATTAAATGATTAGCTTTTAAAAACTGCTGCACATTATGAGAGTGAACTTGTGTTCCGTTGCACTGAGTGATGCAGAAACAAACTCATTACAGCATGTAATTCACCCATATTAAATAACAAACAGATGGCTGCTGTAAATGAGAGCTCCTTTTTCTCTTCAAAAGTGCCAGGAAAAAGGTGTTTTTATTTATCTTTGTTTCCAGCTTCTTTCTGTTTTCTTGACAAGTGGGCAGCTGGTTGCTGAGGTTTTCAATTGGTGCAGAAGAATGAAAAGCCTGTTTCCATTAATTTCCCCATAAAATAAGTCTTTGAATCATTTCTGTTATAAATGCAAGTGCAGTAGCAAGCTGCTGCTTGATTAATTCACTTATTATGAAGATTTCATCTTTTATAAGAGGGCCTGCAGGTAATTTATCTTGTTTAGTAAGATTAGAAAAATGTAATTATCTTGATACCTTTGGACCCCTCTCATTTTAATTGTGTTCCCATAAATTTCAAACATAAAGATGAGAATTTTTTGTGCACAAATGTTCCAACATGTGGTCGAAAAATGTGCTGTAATATCTGCATAGAAATGTATCAACTAAAATACATTCAGATTGTACTAATATCAGGATGCATACAAATAACACTGGCACTTGAGTTCAGTAATGTGTACAAACAAATATCTGCACGTCCAGCTTTCTAGTCACCTAACAGCTGGGATGAGGTAAAGGGATTTGGGACTTGTTAAAAAAGATTTTTTTATCATGGATAAATGACACTGGGGAAATGAAGAAATCTGTCTTATTTATACTAATAAAATTAAAATGTGCTTGTCTTGAATTGTTCCAAACTCAGATGAATTGGCTGATGCATATACATTAAACTGATGGTCTCCCATTGCTTCTGGAATATCTCTTAGAATTTTTGAGAAGCTGAATTCATTTCTTATTTGTAATGATTAAATAATTTGATTTAATTTTCAAAAAATGAAGAGTGTAAAAAAAGTGAAACACCCCAGTTATTTTAAGTGTAACATTATATACTCTGTTTCAAAGGCTGAAACTATACCCTTTTCAGAAATTCCTTCCTGTTGTCTATTTTCCGTTCACTGCTATTGGAGTTACTTTGATCAAATATTTGGTTTTAAACTAAATAATAAGATGGTGCCAGTTATGGCTTGTATCTAAGCTTTATGCTCTCATAAGCACTGCTGTGTGTGTGTGTGTGTGTGTGTGTGTGTGTGTGTGTGTGTGTGTGTGTGTGTGTGGTATCAGACGTCAAACTCAAGAGCTTGTGCTTACAAGAGCCAGGCATGACATCATTGAGCTATGTACCAAGCCTAGGTGGGGCTTTTCAGAGGTGGCTCCTTCTAGGGTATATGACACAGGGATTAAGGACTAGCAGTACTAGGTTTGTGCACTATTAATGGGAAGCCTCACCCTGGGTATGAGCGGTACAAGTCCAAAGGTTTGTAGCCTGGATGGGATAAAAGGGAAAGTGATGCTTGCTTTCTGCTTGCTGCCTCCTGTCTCCCTCGCCGTGGACTATCTTCCCTTTGTGATGTGCCTCTCTGACTGCATGGAATTATCTATGAGCTAAAACTTCTACAGGATCTGATCTAAAATAAACCTTTCTTCCTTTAACTTGTGACTTTCACGTGTTTTGTACCAGCAATGAGGAAGTTGCTAAGTCACTTACAATGGTCATTACACTTTTAATATTTAATAAGTTGATGACAAGAAGCAAGAAATAAGCAATTTTCCAAAAAGTATGTATGTATAGCATTTTAAAAGATGTATATATTCACTTTTTGACAAAAATTAGCTTAGAAGATATTATACTAAGTGAAGTAAAGCAGATACAGTAAGATAAATGCTTTATAATCTCATTAGATGTGCCAGCTATACAAACAAAGAACAGCTCCAACCACAGAGAAACAGAAAAACACAGAAATGCATAGAAAGAGGCTAGAAATATGTTATGCAGGGGGGCTCGGTGATAGGAAAATGAGTGAGAAGGAGATCAAATGATATAAAGTTTCAGCTAACAATAGTCTAGAAATATATAGAATGTAAACTGTAGTTATACTGTATTGTCTAATGATAATTTACTAACTAATTTGTTTAGAAAATTTTACCATTCAATTTTATAGATGATCTTTCACTGAATAGTTTAAGATATAATTTGTATACATCAAATTATCAAATTAGGTCCATATTATAACTCAGAGAACCAAAGTGTTTCTTAGGTTGTACTAATATGAAATACATTTTAACAAAATTATAGTTGAACAAGATTTAGAAAAATATGAATTTAAGGAAATAAAAAGTAATAATAAAATGATAAATAAAAATAAAATAATAAAATGATGAAAGTAGTAAATAAATTATAATAAATGACAAAATACTATAACTAATAAATACATTTTAATTTTTTTAAATGTAAAACAATCCTGTAGTAAATCTAAAGGAAATAAAAATCTGGAGAAGTCATGTATAAATAAAATGCCAGAAAATAAAAAAAATTACACAAGTAAAATTATTCATTCATGTGAAAAATAGTAACAGTAAAATACTTACTGATAAAATTTACAAAACTTCTTTAGATAGACAAGAAATTTTTTTTTAATTTAGAAAAATATGTCAAAGGTAATTCCCAAAGAGTAAATTAAATTAATAAAACACTGTTTTTCACAATTTAGGGAAATATTTGAAGATGAGAATTTTTTTTTAGTCATACTTTACAAATACTTACTTAGTTTACATAAAATACTATAAAATTTCCTGTCATTTAAATTAATTAAATTGAACAATAAAAATTATACTGTTACATCTCATTTAACATGATATTTCTATTTAACTTATACTTAACATACTTTGAGTTTCCCAGCATTAAGCAATTGTTTATTTCTTAAATTTATTTATATTTGTATATATCAATAGAGCAAATATCATGGTATTTATCTTGCAGCAAGTCTATAAAATGAGAATGAAAGATTTCTGGTACTTATTAAGCCAAAATATTTAATGTGTAATATCATTATTTTCAATTAAATAGTTATAGGCTTAATTTCTATTATAATTATATTTGTAGAAACATAAAATTTTACATATAAATATAACAAATATCAGTAAATACTGGATTCAAACAAATTCATTTGCTGAATACACCCTTTGTTGTAGTTTCTAACACCTATGCTCGTAGTACAAACTGACTTGGAGTTCATGATAGAATATCACTCTTTTTTAAATTATTATTATTATTATTATTATTATTATTATTATTATGTTAGTCCATTACTGGAGATACAAGTCATTCAAGATCTGTTGTGAATCCCTTTATTTTCAATACTTCAGAAACTGACTTTTAGATTTGTAGAGGTTTCATATATACGAAGGTATGACTTTTAATATGACATGACCTTAAAACTAGAGCGATCAGAACTTGCTATCTAGGTCATATTTTATGATGCATCTTCATTGTAAAATACTGTGTTCATCAAATTTTAAAATTGCTCCTTTTTTAACAGGAGTTATCTATAAAACTTATGAAAATAAACCTGGGAGGGAAAAAAGAAAATAGTTCCATGAACAACTATATAAATCAAAAAGAGTATTAGAATTAGGTGGAGGTGTAGGAAATGACAAATGTTCCCTAAATGAAAACAAATTAATAGTATAAAATAACTAAAACTGTTAAAATAATTAACCCATTTGAAAATATGTATGCTGTACACAGATAGATTTTCAAAATTGCAAATGAATGTATGAAATAATTAATTTAGCCTTTAAGAGTTAGTGATATCCAGGTTCCTCCTAAGTCCCTTAGCTGGTAAAATAAATGTGGACTAGACACTCAGAAAGTTGTGCTTCTTATATGAAAACTATATATTCTATAGATTGAAAAAAAAAGATGAGAAAGTCAATAATTTCAGAAGTCCTTTGAGAATAATGTGTAGAAGGATATTCACTTCAAACAAACCCCTCAGTTAATACAAATTGTACTTTCAAACTGTGAATCAGCATAGACTATAAACTGTAAACACCCTTCTATGACTGTGATTTCTGATGGGGGATATGACACATATAATTTTTTTCAAAATGACTGCTGACAATTTACTCTAGATTAAATTTTGTAGACATCTAAGGAGATGGCTATGAGCATGTATTCAGATATTTTGATTTCTGCATGCTCATTCTATATTTGCATTCTTTTAATTTCTTCAATGTTGTGAGTACCCTTTGTGACAATTAAGAAGACATCAAACAATTCATTAAGTTATGTAAATCTGATGTCACCTACGTTGAACAAGTACATAAGTCATTTTTAAGCTGGATTGGCTCTACTCATTTTACACAAATGAAAGTCCATATATTGCACCACACATAATTGAGAAATCAAAATATGGAATAGAACTTCAAATATTTGTCTCAAACCTAATAGTTAATTTAACATTTGAAATATTGTCAAATTAAATTAAGGATAAATGCAAATATTATATTTTATTTTCCAATAACATGAGAACTGAATTGTAGCATATAACATTTTCAAAGGATTTATGATGTGTATTCATAATTTACCAACAAAAATTTGAATTGAAAAAGATCCAATTTACTGATAGACAATGTATATGATAAAAATGATTTGTAAATTGGTACAGAGTATATTTTTTCTTTAGATTTAGAAGAAAAATGAGAATAAAAATGTGTCATGTGCAAGTACAAATTATCAATGTTGAATGTGATCATAGTGTATGTATAAAATGTGCCAATAAAGTCAATTAAAAATAACAGGATGGAGGAGACCAATGTAAAGGTGGATATTGTTACAAGAGGTAGCATAGAAATTATTTTTGGTGTTTTCACCTTTTAGCCTTTGACTTAATGTTGAAAACATGAACTTTTACACAAGTTATGAAGTTGTATGGAAGTTACATATGAATACAAATGAAGATAAGGAAAAGTGGAAGTACCAAAATATGGTACTCTCACCTTCCCTACCAAAAGATGGTACTCCCCCCAAAAAGGCAGATTATATTAGCATCAATATTCTTGTCAAGGTTTCATGCAACTTTGCAAATTATTATCATTGGGGAAATGTATAGTGTGATCAGGATCACATTTCTTAAAACCACATGTCAATCTCCAAATCATCTCAGTATAAATTTCAATTAAATATTAGAGTTATCCATTGTTTGACAGATTTTTTTTGTAAATGCACTTCCAAGAAAATTAAATTCAGAGACAAAAATGTCATGTATTTTACTAAGACTGGTTGCTTCATCAACTAAAAGATAAAATTACCAGGTATATAGATTTAAATTATGACAAAATAAATTAAAATTTTGAGCCATTACATTTTGTGTCCATTCTCAATATTTAATACAATGAACTTTTTTATATAGTTACATATGCTGATAATTTAGCTTCACGTAACAGTTTGAGTAAAATGTAGGTTTGGCCGATGGGTCCATCTAGAATACAAACTCATTAACAACGAAAGTATTTCGTATTTGCAAGTTGGGTTTTTTTGTTTGTTTGTTTTTTAATTCTATGAAAGTTTATTTTTTTAATCTGATTACCTAATAACTGTAATATATACTAAGAGTAGAATTCATTTCAGCACACCTGTTTAGTGGTTGAATTGAAAACATAATCCATATGTCCTTTATATAAATAACTCAGATATATACAAGGATCTCCATCAAATCATTTTTTTCCTAAGAAAAAAGTCAAATATAATTCTGACATTCAAGATCATGAATAGAAAATCACTCTTAGTTGTATCTCATTGATCAAGTACATGTATCTCTCTGATCAAGTTCTCACTAACCACAAATACTGGGCTGAATCATCAAATTCTTTCACTGCAGAAGTGGAATCACACTACTGATAATTGTTTGAATTCTACTTAGTCTGTGTAGAATAATTTAGTGACCCAGCTTCCTGTTGCCTCAATTAACAGAGTTTACTGTGGCTTTGACACGATTTATAGGTAGTAGTTCAAATCTCTAGACAAATCTTTTGCAAAAGTAATACAAAAAAAACCCAAAAATACAAATGTTTGTTTCTATTATCTCAGCAATGGAAACAGTAGTACATTTTCATGGATCTAGACTTAAGTAAGTGAAAAATTAATCATGTATGTACCACAATTATATTAAAATGAATTATTTTTAAATTGAATGATTAATATAAATACCTACGTAAGTGCAAGATTTGAGAATAACGTATCAAACTCATAGTTCATTTCTCAATATAAATATTGCTTTGCGAAATAGTATTGACAATTTAATTGCCGTTGCTTTGAAGGACAGCAAAATATCTACAAATTTAACAACTTAGAGCTGTTCATCTAATGTGACACTGATGTAATGGAACACAAATTATATGAAAATCTCAATTAAGGTGATTAGCGATTTACTGAAAAAAGACAGGACAAAACTTTTACTGAATTAGTATATAATAATTTAAAAATTATGTGCCTTTTTCTGTGCTTACTCATCAAAATATCAGCAGCTCTGACTGTAGGTAAATATTTATACCCTAAATATCTTTCTACTACAGATTCAAGTATGATTCCCTTATGATCAAGAGATTTCATCTGTATGATTTGATGCAAAGTTTTACTCTTTATGATACAACATTTCTTCTGTTTCCATTAAAGCAGTATGTATTCAATCATGTTTGAATATCTATAATATCAATTATTTTACAATGTCAAGGATTGTTGCTGCAATTCATCAAATAATCTGGACTTCTACTGTTTTTATTACTTTTAATGACTGTTGAAAAACACTAAAATCTTATGTTGTAACTACAGTTTTGTCTAATTTCTGAAATTCTTGTTTCATGTATGCTGAACATCTGTTAGTAGCTGCAAACACATTTAACGTTGTGAAGTCTCTATAATTAACAGATTTTTTTTTCAATAATAGATTGTCTTTTGTAGTGTTATTGTTCATTATTTCAACTTTGAAATTACGCCATTGACTGTCTTATGATTAACTTTGCATGGCTTGTCTTGATTCCAACCTTTTAGTTTTAATCAATTTTTGTATAAAAAATGCCTTACATGATCATTCTAGATAGGTATCTATCTATCCTAGATAACCTATGTCTATATTTTCTGTATTTTTAAAATGTAATATTATTTTTCACCATTTTATGAATGATCTGTATCTTTTAAATCTTCCCAAATTTGTTCCGATTCAGCAAATCCATTTTGCATAGTTATTCTGAAATGGTTGAATACATTGTTCTACAGATACTAATTAAATTAGACTTAGAGTTTTTTTAGTCATTTATGTATTTAATGACCATTTCTGTTTGTTATGAATTAATGACAAAAAAGTTATACTTGCTCTAAATGATTGTGATATTGTCTAAATATTGTAATATTTTAATAAAGTCAATAT
>PVIR01026279.1:0-24065 GCA_004026965.1 Petromus typicus | reverse complement strand
CGCAAGGACCCGGGTTCGATTCCCCGGTAACCACATAACAATACTGGGCGTGGAGACTCACGCCCAGCAGCAACCAGTACCACATACCACAGTGCCGGGCGTGGTGGCTCACGCCTGTAATCCCAGCACTCGGGAGGCAGAGGCAGGAGGATTGTGATGTGAGTTTGAGGCTGAGCTGAGGGCCAGCCTGAACCAAAAAAAGCGAGACCCTGTCTCAAAAAACCTAAAAAAAAAAAAAAAGAAAAGAAAAGAAAATAACAAAATACAAACAAAATGCTTATTAAGTGAAAATTAGCTAGCTTTCATGGCATAATTTAAAACCTTTATCAAGTATTTTCTCTCCGGCCTCAGACACCATGTCAATTCCAGAAAAAATGCTCAGACATCCTACCCAGAAGGGCGGCCCACCGGGCATCTTATTTTTCCTCTCACATCTGGTTTAACTAGTAATATTTTTGCAAACATAGCCATTTTCAAGGAAGAAGAAAAGTTTTATGACAAAAGAGTAAATAAAAATAATAAACAGAAACTACTGTAGTTTATTTCCACCCAACTTTTTTGTAGACCATGACATGCATAAAATTTGCCAAAGGATCTTCAACACCAAAGTAAGTTCTGGAGGTCACCCTGTCAATGGCCTCCCCCTAGTGGGACTGAAGGAGATTAAGACCAGGAGAAAAAGGAAAGGCTTTCAGGAAAACCAGCCTACTATGATCTAAATATAACCTTTGGGGTCAAGAAGTTATTTCTTTCCGTAGATAAGATTTCTTCCCTAAAGACAAAGAATTTGTTTAACAGAAATGTTATCTACAATATCCTTATGAGTCTCAAAGAAAACACATGTTTCACTTGGGAAAAATTTTGCCTTGTAAAACTTGCTGGGTGAGGCAGTGAATGCCTCTAGCCCTGTGCTTGGGAGGCTGAAGCAGCCAGCTCACTAAGAGCTCCAGGCCAGCCTGGGGTACACAACGCACTGAAGACCCATCTGAATCATGCAGTGAGACCCTATCCCAAAGAAACAAACAGAACCTATTCCTTAAATTGTTTTAATTCCAGTTTTTCTAAATGAGTGGATCTGATAAATTCCTTTTTGTGTATAAACAAACATGTCTATCTCCTGCCTTCAGTATGAATAAGATCAATGTAATTCAGATACTGTGGTAGCTTATCTTTCTCATTAACTCTCTGTAATAGCAAAATACCCAATTATCAAATCATTATCCTCATCTAGAGGATAGACACACACACACACACACACACACACACTCACACACTCACACAAAATATGTGTTTGTTTTTGTTTCAGAAAAAACTCTCTGAAGAGCTGAGGTAATCTTATTACCATGGTAATTCCAACAAGAAACAAGGTCCACTCCTAAACGAAGATTTGTTCTGCCTTTGCCACATACAAGCCATCACACAACTACTAAACTCTCTGAGGAGTTACTGGCGTAGAAGAAAACCCTGTACAGTACAGTATTTAAGGCAAACTTCCTCAGAAAAATGAAATGAAGATGCCTTGTGTATGCTGTTGCCACTTGGGAGCAAGCCCTTGACTCACTCCCAAGTATGAAGAATACAGAGTAGGAATAAGGAATCAGGAAAGAAAAATCGCAATAAAGAACATTTAACTTTTTAATATAAATTTTATCAAAGAATAATTTACACATGGTAAAGCTCCCTCCTTTCAGGCTCAGAACTTCGATTTTTAGGAACTTTATCAAAGTGCATCATCACCATCACAATCTAGTTTTAGAATGTTTATTTCTATCACTCTAATAAGATTCCTTTGTGGGTATTTATAGTTAATTCCTTTTCCTAGGTCCAACTCTGGACACCCATAAATCTACTTTCTGTCTCTATGGATTTTTGCTTTTTGGGGGGTTGGGGGAGTCTCAATTTAGATATTTCCCTATCTAAATTGAGATTTTTTTTAAAAAGAAAGAAATACAAGGATATTTTCTGTAAGTTTTAAGGACACCATTTACCGAGGAAGACACCCACCCTACCAAAAGAACTCTTACCAAAGTCCAGGGGAATCTTGGACAGCAGATACATCTGTTGGTCTACACAGCCAGTGTGGACTTCAATAATTTATTATCTCCAGTTAGAAATAACAGACTTCAGTCACAAGAGATTTTGACAATGAAACAAACTCCATTCACTAAGACAGTGGTTCCATCTCAAAAGTTAAAAACCAAGAAACCAAAAACAAATAAAAATAAGCAAATTTTAAAGGAAACAGTTAACTCCTAAGCATTCATAAAGTGATCCCCTAAGGTCTCATAGTTATATTATTTTAATGTATTTTGAGTATAATAAATATATCAAATTGTCATGTTTTTAATTGACAAAACACTTTTCTAACCACTTATTTCCTTCCTCCAGAGCCTGTGTATTTTGAGAAAGCTTTAGCTTTGGGTTTATCATTGCTTGCATCTTGATTTGCGGGTTCCCTGCCTGTTGGAAGGTACACTCTGCTTCCCAGAAACTATATTACAAGGAGCCCTTTTATATTTGAAAGAGAAAACTGTTTTGTCAAGTGATGATGAGAAATTCCAAAAAAACTAACCCAGACAGCGTTCTAACTCTGGGGAAATCGATGGCATTCTTTCAACCTGGAGTGCTGGTCACAGAGATTCCTTAACAGTTATTTTACACCGCTTGCTGGGAACTGATATTTGCTGTGGTTGTTTTTAATTCCTTACATCAACACAAACAAATGTTAGTTTTGTGTCTTTAAAGTGCCTGGGATTTTATAGCCCATAGAGTTGAAATTACCCTTGTGGCAGTTACTGAAGGTGGAACTTTTGGAGAAAACAAGTGGCTTGAAGAAATAAGATATTTTGATAGTAGTTTTAATATATTCTGAAAGCAAAGGGAACCTCCGAGCCCTTTGGCAAGGAGGAATGAAGCAGTCAGGATTACTGTGGAAGTCTGACTTTTTACGAGACATTTGCTGTGTTTGTCTGAACGGGATCGATGTGATGAGCTGCTAAAGGCAGACTGCGTGGATTCCCCGCCACTTTCGGAGTTAGGAGGGAAAGACAGGGGAATATTAAATGGAAATTTTCTAAATCCTTGGAGCAAATAGCAACAGCAATGTCAAAAATTTGGCCTCAGGGGCTGGAAGAGTGCGGAATTCTGTAACGAAACTCACATCTGTGACAAAGAAAATGCCAAATAAGGGCAGGGTGGGGGCTGCCAGAGATTGACTGAAAGATCCCCTCTCCAGCTTGTAGTGATTAACGAAGTCCTCCTGCTCAGTGTGCAAACGGCACCGCTAACGCGATAAGAACAGGAAGATTTCCCCCTCTCCACAGCTGCCCGACTCTCCAGTTCTCAGGACGCTGATATCCCTCCTAGTGCAAAGGGCGTCCCAAAGGAAACTTTCCACTGAAAATACAGTTTGTTCTCTGCGCGTCCCCCCACCCCACCCCGGGTTTGCAAAGCGCCCGGAAGAACTTGTGGTACTTAGTAGAAACTCATTAATTAAGGGAGCACTTTTCTCCTTAAATCCCCTCTTTCCCTGCTGTTTTTTCCCAGAACTAGGTAGGTGCAGCTTACACAAAGACAGAAGTCTGAACAGGATGCTGTGAAGCCGGAGAAAGGGGGTCTGGAGCCAGACTACACTGGACTCAAGAAGGCAAAGGCGCAAAGCCGGCCCCGCCCTGGGACTGCGAAGTCTGGGTGCCTCCCTCAGCTGCAAGGTGGTGGCTGCTTTATGGGTTTTCCTCCCCACAAAACACACTTCAGCAAGCACAGATTTTTTTTCAGGGGTGACGCAATGTCCTCAACCCCCCAGTTAAAAAAAGGTAAGGGGGGGCTTGTAATTCCTTTACTTAGGCCAACTCCAGCGCCTCTCTTTCCTCGCCGTCTACAGCTTCCCACCCCTTCCCCCAGCTCCAGAAAAGTTTGACGACCGCAGAGGAAGCCGAAAAAAGTTCTCCTGCCCCAGGCCTGGCGGGCGATCAGCATCTCTTTTGTTCGGGGCGAACCCACAGCGCCCGTGACGTCACCCGCGTCCGGGCCAATCGGCTCGCGGTCGTGCGGCCGGCGTTGGCCGCGGGAAGGAGGGGAGCTGCGCCCTCCTCCCGGGCCGGCCTCGTGGGGGGCGGGCGGCTCCGGCCCATATAACCGGGCTCCGGGGCTCGGCGGCCCGCGCCTCCGTGCTGCACCAGGAGAGCAGAGGACCCCAGGCGCCCTGGGAAGGAGGGACCCGCAGCCGCAACTTCTCTGCCTTCTCCATCACTCTGTCCCTCTACCTGTCCCCTGCACGGGGTCTAGGAAGGGACTTTTCCGCAGGTTGCAGAGGGAACCAAACTTGGTGGCCCCAGGCTTCGCTGTGCGCGCGGCTCTCCCGCCACCGACTCAAGATGTTCGGGGGTCCGGGGCCCGGGCTGCCGCTGCTGCTGGCCGCCCTGTGCCTGGGGGCGGCGGTGCCGTCCCTCGGGGCCGCCAAGAGCAAGAGGCAGGCTCAGCAGATCGTGCAGCCCCAGGCGCCGGTGTCTGTCGGTCAGAGCAAGCGTGAGTACCGACCGCCGGCTATCCCCGGGGTGCGACCAGAAACGCCCATAAAGTTGTGCCTGAAGTTTTGCGCGCGCGGGAGTGTGTGAGTGTATGTGTGTGAGTGCGCTTAAAAAATTTAAGAGAAACCAGCTGTGGACACAAAAAGGTCTTGGTTTAAGCATACGGTTCTGAGGGCCTAGGAGATGATGCCCTGGCAGCCAGGGGTCTGGGCTGTTCCCCCCACGTCCTCATCAATTCTTTTCATTCAGATTGGCCAGTGAATGAATCACAGCTCGCCACCTTTTAAAGAGAAAAATTTTATATGCCTGTAAATTTTCCCTCTGGGATTAGTGTGGTCCTTAACTATTCCGTATCTTCTTTGTGACTAAAAAATTGGTTAAATATTTTCAAAGTGGGGGTGGGGAGGACATCGCTAAATAGCTGAGATGAGAAAAAAAGTAATTGGTTCAGATTGTTCTGCCCGCCCCCTCCGCCCTGGGCTTCACCAAGAACCCAGGTCGAAATTCCTCTCCTAAGTTTTTCCACAAACCCTCCCGTTCCTTTGGCTAAAGGAAACTTTAAAGTTGTCCTTGACTTATTTTTCCAAGAGGATTGAAGTTCCTTGAGTACTTTAAAATTTAATTTCAATTATTTGCCTTTCAACATGTTACCACTTTGTTAGTGACCACTGGCCAGATGGAAATAACGTCATGTATACCATTTAGTTAAACAGAAAGAGAGGAAAAAGGAAAGAAAGTAAAGAAGAAAGAAAGGGAAGAGAGATAGAAAAGAGGAAGAAAAAAAGACAGAAAACCTAAATATCTATCTACATAACTTGTGTTTAATTCTTTGGAAAACTAGTTTCTATATCTATATCTTAGTAGAATATTGGTTTTAATCTCATGACAGTCTGATGATTATTTTTCTCTATTTAGGGCTCAGACCTATCCATTGAGTTTTGCAAGAAAATTCCATAACTTGAAAAAAAAAAAAAGAGGGATGGAATGTAATAACTTTTTCCTTCAATTATTTATAGCTGGTTGCTATGACAACGGAAACCACTATCAGATAAATCAACAATGGGAGCGTACCTACCTAGGCAATGCCTTGGTTTGTACCTGCTATGGAGGGAGCCGAGGTTTTAACTGTGAAAGTAAACCTGAACGTAAGTGGCTGGGAGCCTTCTAATAGATGAAGCTGTCTTTGTTAATCACACTTAGAATTAAGTAAAAATCCATACACCACTGTTCTGCTGGAATTACTTGTTGTGTCTTTGAAAGCACTGGATAACTGCTTCCATTTGCTTTTCACATACTACTTTTACCTTGAACACAACACAAATATATTCTAAAGTAGTTTACAATACATTTTTATTTGTTTTGCTTTCCTTAAGTTTTTGATGAGAAAAAGGGAAAGGTTTTGTGTATGTATCAAAGAAATTGATTATAAAAATTGGATTTATAAGAAAGTCATCTAAGGTCTTTCTCTGGGTTGTAAAGTGATTTGCCAGCTATAGTTCAGTGGAAAACTATGAACACTTCAGAGTTCTCATACTTTTAGGGCCACTAATGTGCTTCTTATAAACTGCATAGCAAGTTCTCCAGAGAAAAGCTGTGGAGCCTAACATGGAAATACTTGGTGGATTAACAAGGGTCAGGACCTGGTGGGAGGAGAGGATTTACAAAGTGTTTGCTTTCTCTGTGGACCTTGGTTTGACTTCCTGAGTCAAAGACTGAAATCTGAAACCCTTTACAATCCATCATGAGATGGTACTTTATATGGCTTTTTCCTAAGAATTCTTTACAATAGAAATTAATTTATAGAAAATTTGAGAACTTGTCCAAGGTCAGAGACTGGCCTGATGGCCAAAGGTAAAATCTGTAACTCTTGAACATGACTTGAATTTGTGTCACATTACTTACACATAGAAGATACCAGCAGGCTTTCCTTTGCATGGGTTTGTGAACCAAAAAACTTCTGCAGTTGGGGAACTATCATGAGTTTTTGTTTCTCCCCTCAGCTGAAGAGACTTGCTTTGACAAGTACACCGGGAACACTTACCGAGTGGGTGACACTTATGAGCGCCCTAAAGATTCCATGATCTGGGATTGTACCTGCATTGGGGCTGGACGTGGAAGAATAAGTTGCACCATTGCAAGTAAGGAAGACATTCTGTACAATTATGACAAAATATTATCAAGTGGCATTTATTACCATCATTCTTATTTTCTGCTACCCATGGTTGGATATTCCCTACTTTGGGGTACCCCTGGTGATCAGTTATTCTTACATGATCATGAAACTGGTTCTTGTGGTTCTGGAGGATGGATCTGAACACTGGTGGTATCTGTTTGACATGTGTGTATGTATGGGTGTGTTTCCACATAGGCACAGGAACGTGCATACATGGGCTGACCAAGGAGAGAGATCTCTTGGGTTCCTTCTCAGTAAGATGTACTTAGAAGAGTTACCTCTTTTAAATTACTGAGGCATCGTCAGGTTAGGCTATGAGATTCTAAAAGATATTCATCAATAGTGGATCAGTTGTGGGCTGTCTGCTCTTGTTTGCAACTTAGAGACCTCTTGCAACTCAGAAACACTCTTGTTTCGTTGTGACCAATAGGTTATACCCAGGAAGCTGATCTCTTTTTTCCCAGAAACAATATGCCCAAATTTTGTCCAAGGAACTCTGGGAGCTAGGCTGAATCTCATCAACTCTAGGCAATTAAGGCAGTCTTTCCAGTATGATTCACTGGGTTTCCAGTGTTTTCTATTAATACATCACTTTTTATCCATGTCTTAATAAGTCATGTTAAGGGCCTCTCTTCAAAAGAGCTAGTCAGTCCCTTGGGAATAGATCCAATCAACTTTCCCCACAGTTAGTTTTTCCAGCTTTATAAGCAAATCTCAAAAGTCAGTGGTGCATAGCATTTATAATGCAGTGAACAGTTCTGCCTTTGGATGTGCCACTGGGTTTAAAAGCCTAGAAAAGCTTCAGGATTTCCATATTCAATATGCATGTGCTTGCTTTCCACCAAAATGACCTATCTACCTTAAGATAGAATATGGGCTCTCCATACTCCTGAAAATTGGAATGTTATGCCAATGACATTGGAATGTCATTGAAGTATTCTGAGGCTCAACCTTCTGTAATATGTCTTCTATCCTTTCTTTCTATTTTAGGACCCAGTTTCCCTGATCTCTAAGGGGAACAAGGATTTATGACCCTTTATTTGTCATTCATATTTCTCTAAGGGTTCCCATTGTTTTTTAAGCAAGAAACTGAACTGACCAAAAGCAACCAACTCTGTTAACTCTTCCCTTCTCTGATTCACTTTGTCCAATACACGTCTTTATTCTAAATGGAATGTGAGACTTTCTTCCTTCACATTCTCTGACTCTTTACTAATATTTGCCTTCTGTCTTAAACAGACCGCTGCCACGAAGGGGATCAGTCGTACAAGATTGGAGACACCTGGAGGAGACCACATGAGACTGGTGGTTACATGTTAGAGTGTGTGTGTCTCGGTAATGGGAAAGGTGAATGGACCTGCAAGCCAATAGGTATGTGGCCCAGGAAGGAAGATGGGGGAGGGGTTCATAATTGCAATGTTGAGTTGGCCGCACATCATCGCTACAGGGACAAGAGATCTGAGTTCCAATTTAAATAAGAAGTGGATTTTTTTCAATTGATGAAATATTATATGACGTAAAGTCCTTAAAAAGTTAGATCATGGGGGCAGAGATGTAGCTCAGTGGCACTATGCCTGCCTGGCAGGCACCAGGTCCTGAGTTCGATCCCTGGTTAAAAAAAAACCAAAAAAAAAAGAAAAAAAAAACAGATCATTAAACATTCACTACAAATAGAAGCCTTAATTTTGTTTCAGAAGCATAAAACAGAATTACAAATTTAAGAAGAAGCCAGTATTTTTTTTTTAAGTCTGTATCTGATCCTATATTCCTTCTTGGTCAAGATCCAAATTATTTAAAAGACAAAAGTGGACACTTTAGACACATTTCTTGGTTGGAGTGCACTGGACTGAAATACCAAATAACATGTCCTTGTCACCCTTTGCTAATTCTGGAGCTTCTCTTAGTCTTAATCCTCCATCGAGACCTGTAAGTACAAGTCTGGACAATTTTGATTTTGTTTAGTTATTGCTCTATAATTCAGAGGATTTTATTTCACTTTGTGTTTATTTCTACAGAAATCCAAATTTCACATAGCTTTGTTAGCATTTTATTTAGGCCATTTATAATTCTTCATTGGCCGTTCATAAGTAAGATGGGATTTTGTATATGCAGTCCGCTGTAGATAGATACACACTTAGATTTTTTTCACTCAGAATGAGGTGGGAAGCTTGCAACTGGCTGGAAATGTGCAGTCCATTTATGCATTAGAAGAACAGGATCTCCGCCTGCCAACTCAGCCTGGGCTTCCTCTTCCTTGGCTACTTAGTATGTGCTTAGTTGCAGGGTGTGCCTTTCTTTCTAAACAGAGTGCCACTTAAAAAAGTGTGGCTGGGTTTTGGCTTACATGCTATGCTTTAAATTACAGGGAGATGGCACAATTCAAAATAACCCTTTTTTCTTTCTAAATTTTTCTATAGCTGAGAAATGTTTTGATCATGCTGCTGGGACTTCCTATGTTGTTGGAGAGACCTGGGAAAAGCCCTATCAAGGCTGGATGATGGTGGATTGTACCTGTCTGGGAGAAGGCAGTGGACGTATCACTTGTACCTCTAGAAGTATGTTTAAAATCTGTGTGTGGAAGATTAGATCAGATGCAGCTGTCTGGATTTCTAGGGAGAATTGCAAAACTATGTCACTCAGAACACATCCAGGACATCAGCTGGCTTTAGTAACTTTTGCGTGTCAAGAAAAATTCCTTAACTCTCTTCAGAGAAAACTAAACAAGTGGGAGAAATAATGTCAGTTCAGTAGGACTTTAGGCTGCCAGCTACTGAAAAGGAATCTTACAGTTTACTCAAATGCCAAGTGTGGTAGCTATTTTGTGGAAGTTTAGTTGCCTATGTGCTATCTAAATTATTGCTGAGATTCCTTTAAAGTATTAAGGGCAAAGAATCATTACAATAGCATCAAATGTATCTTTTGGCGTGCGGTTGCTATTGACATGGAAATGAATGAGCTTGAAATGTTTGGATATTTTTCTGTGTTTGAAAGTAAAGAAAGGAATATTCATAAGCAAAATTGATGAGAATAAGAAGCATCCATCCCTTAAGTTAAATTGTCTGGAATAAAATATGGTGGCTTTTACCTAAAGCTGCTGTAGCAAATTCTGTGAAGAAGCTGAGGCATCATTAGGCTTCTGCTAAGACTGTCTTCAAGTTTTCATTATTGCCTTTGGGTTGAAGCTTCCTTTTGTGGAATTTCAAGCCAACTGCAACTCTAGAGATTATGAAAGCAAATTCCCATTACTATTATTATAAATTAATTTAAAATCAAATAGAAATATCCCAAAGCTACTTTACTTATGTAGCTTAAAATATTTAATTATCTTTAAATAATTATCCATATTCAAATTCTTTGCTAAGAACAAAATTCTAATGAGAAATAGTAAGGGTTCTGACCAAATATTTACCATAAATTTACTGTTTTACTCTATCTTGTACTGAAAGTATTATGATCATCAGATTTCAAGAACTTTGTGACAATGTTTTGTTAAAATAAATCAGAGTTCTAATTCACACTATTTAAAACATTTTGAGGAGCAACTGGGAAAAGTTTCTCAAAGAAAGATCATGTATTCCATGAAATTTTATAAGCATAGATTTTGTTCACTGGATTTAGATATTGAACAGTAACCCAGCCTTCAAAGAATACTAAGTAGGTGAGAGAAATGAGAAGGGTTTATACATATTTATCATCTACAAAACAAAGTATTGAGAGTTTCAGGAAAGATAGTGAAAATAATGCTGTGGAGGCTCAGGAGATAATATATTTTTAGCTGAGGACTTGGGTGTAAAATCTCTAATTAGTAGTCATACCTTGATTTAACCTTCATTCACATGGCAGATTGATATATTTGTGTGTTTGCACATCAACTGCCAGATTAGATTTTCTGTAACCCAGCAGTTGCAGAAATTCACAAACAAATCAGATCCTCTATACTCACATTATGGTATAGAGGGAAAGGTGGATTATAATTTCGTTTTCTTTTTTTTTGGTACTAAGGATAGAACTTAGGACCCTGCATTTGCCAGGCTGGCCCTGTGCCATTGAACTAAATCTCTGGCAAATTTTAATTATAATTTAAGCAATCTATTAGCTAGACAAATGAACACACTGACTGATAATGTAGTTACCAATGATCATTTTTCCATGACTAATGTTACTTTTTCATTAGAGGAATAATCCTGAAAAAATTTTTTAAAAAAGAACATTTTGTTAGTGATTTTTAAATAGGTGTTTTAGGATAAGATGAGGGAAGAGAAAAGTTTAGTTGAGAAAATGTTACTAATCTGAATTGTCTTTTACCTAACAAATGAAGAAAATTATGCTATTGTCTTTTCACAGCCTTGTTTGGACAATTGAAACCTACTACTTTCTTTATTGTTTTTAGTGTTCTAAACAAAGTCCCTTATTAAAAGATGAGCAGTTTTTCAGAGGAAGCCTGAAAGATCCGAGGGGGTGGGGGGAAAGAATAATGTATGTTAGAGAATGATTAGAGGAACAGCATAAAAAGTCTAAAGCAAAATTAAGATGGGTAATGAACAAGTTTTGTCCGAGATGGAGCTAGGCTAAGCCATACAGCTCCCTTTACACTGATCACAAATGTAATTCCATTTTTCAAAAGTTTAATATCTGTGGGGCTAGAAGTGGACATGAGCACATTGTCAAAAAAGTGGCTCCTAAGCACTAAACTGCTTTTTCCTCTGTTGAGTTTGGAATGACTGCTTGGCAATTTCAAGACTATATATGTATTTAAATGTTTCTTTTCTGCAATAGACAGATGCAATGATCAGGACACGAGAACCTCCTACAGAATTGGAGATACCTGGAGCAAGAAGGATAACCGAGGAAACCTGCTCCAGTGCATCTGCACAGGCAATGGCCGGGGAGAGTGGAAATGTGAGAGGCACGCGTCGCTGCAGACCACGTCCACTGGTGAGGCACTAGGCTGCCGGCCCGGCCCGGAAGTGGCTTGAGAAGTACTTCCGCAAGTCTTCTTTCCATTCACAACACATTTGGGAATTATCAGAGTTTCAACAATAAGCTGAGATTGTTTACAGATTATTAGTTATTAAAACTTTTGAATGCCCAGTTTTAAATGTTAGAAAAAAATGGAAATGAAATGAAAATGATACTGAGAAGAAGGAAGCAGATTTTTATAAAATGTTAGAAAATGGGAGTGTAGCTCAGGGATACAGTATATGCTTAGCATGCTTGAGGCTCTGTTTCAACTCTCACTATCAAAGCAAATGCAAATTTAAAACTGAAACAAAGAAGTTTTTATTGTTTCTGGTATGGAAAAAGGTTTTTTACTTCATAGATATTTGTGCAAGTGTGAAGAAAGAAATGTGGCTGTAATGGATGTTCATTCCCGCTGTTCTTAGATTCTAAGTATGTTTCATCAAATTTTTTACTACACGGTGTGCTAGCATTGTTACTTATCCTTTTAGCAATCAGTCCTTTATTTAGCCAGAAATATTATTTTTCTCCATCTGATGAATTTTTGTCTTTACTCAACTCTTAGGAGAAAGAGCAAGATTGTATTTGATGGTATCTTTGAGTAATTTAATAGCAGTAAAGTGGCTACGGACCCCCCAAAAATCAATTTACTAAGTAGATTACAGGGGTCATTGGGAATTAAGTGAGGGTTAACAATCAATGCAAGGTATTTTATTAATATTATTAATGTTATAGTAAAAAGGTTTCGGTGTTCAAGAGAGTTTGAGAAACACTGGGTTAAAAATACAGAATTTGCTCCACAGGTCTTTCGTGTTCCTTTCCATAGTGATACTCAAGGTGCAGTGTGTGGAGACAGAGGCCTCTCCCCAGTTTGTGTGGCTCAGGATCTTTCCCCTGGGGAATACCTTGGGTTATAGTGTCCAGTAATACCGAGCAGTTTAACTCAGTCTCTCAGCCCACTTAACCTCAGTTCTGACTCTGAGGTGGGCCCTGTGCTTTTGGAGCTGTCAGTTCTCCCTCCAGCTTTGTGACTTTCATTTCTCATGCCCTTAGGTTCTGGTGGCCCCGTCACAGATATCCGAACAGCTGTTTACCAGCCCCAGCCTCACCCGCAACCTGTTCCATACGGCCATTGTGTCACAGACAGTGGCGTAGTCTACTCTGTGGGGATGCAGTGGCTGAAGACACAAGGAAATAAACAAATGCTCTGCACCTGCCTGGGCAATGGTGTCAGCTGCCAGGAGACAGGTACATGTTCTTTTCTCAAAAAATAGTGCAGGAAACTTTATTTTTAGTTTTTCTATAGCATTGCATCCTAATGATTTACAACAAATAGAAAACAATAAAACAAGAAAAAGTCATAATCATGCCACCCTGCTATGACAATCAAGGGTGTATTTGATATGTTTTCTTCTAATCTTTTTAATCTGTATATTTGCCTTCCAATCATAAGGATCAAATTGCTATGTACTATCTATTTGCTTAAAATGCTGCTACAAAGAGAGCTGCTTTCTGAAGAGCTGATCATCTATATTTTATTCTGTGAATCTCAAATTTTAGCAGCTTTGTGATACAACTGCCTCTCAATAATGACCTAGTATATCTCTTCTCGATTACAAACTATAAATAACTATAGCAATAATAAATTAGTATTTTTAAAAAACAAATTCTCCTGGGATAGCATTATGCCTTGTGAGTCTGGCACAGGTATAGCCATACATATTCCCACTATCTTCGAACAGTATCCTTAATTCATCTGGGTTAATAAGCTTTACAAGTAGAAAAACTGAGACATGATAGCAGAAATGATAACACAGGACATCAGCAGCACTCAGGTCCATGCCCTCCCCACAGCAGGCATGGCTTCCTCTGGCCAGTTTTGCCTTTGAAGGCACAAATTCAGCTGGTCATAAGTGGTTACCATGGGAAATAAAGCAGCTGTACTGACTGAAACCTTTTTGCTTATAGCTGTAACTCAAACATATGGTGGCAATTCAAATGGAGAGCCGTGTGTGTTACCATTCACCTACAATGGTAGGACTTACTACTCCTGCACCTCAGAAGGGCGACAGGATGGACATCTTTGGTGCAGCACAACTTCGAATTATGAGCAGGACCAGAAATATTCTTTCTGTACCGACCATACTGGTAAGTATCCCAGGGGAAAGCAGAGCACTGAACCCAGTGGTCTTCTTCACATTCTAACCATTAATGTGAGGCTGTGTGCAAAAATTCACTTTTGATCTGCTTGGATCCAAGAGACTTGAAGCTAACTTCACTGCCGGGGATTTTCCCATATTCCTGATTACCTCTGGGAAGTGGGGGAGGGAAGAGCTGTCCCAACCATTTATTTTGATAGGTAGAGATTATGGTGAATATTGCATAATGCAATATTGCATATTGAAGACAGTAACTGAAGAATATGTAGGGTGGATGTGGAGGTGTCTTCACTTCTGGATAAAAGTATTTTATTCCAAGCTATTATTTAATCTTTTGTATTTTCCTTTCAGTTGGGAAATGAGTGAAAATGATACTTAAATCTATTAAAAGGTGAAGGGGAATGTGTTTAAAAAGTTAGAACTATGTTATCAGACATCTTTTACACTGACACAGGCTAAGAATTAGCTGCAGAAACTTGGTTTTCTGAGAATCTTTCTGTAGTCATTTTCTGTATGTGGGAAAGCTCAGCTGTAATGTTTTTCTTCTTTTATGCATTGTTCTGGGCAGTTTTGGTCCAGACTCGAGGTGGAAATTCCAATGGTGCCCTGTGCCATTTCCCCTTCCTGTACAACAACCACAACTACACCGACTGTACTTCTGAGGGCAGGAGAGACAACATGAAATGGTGCGGGACCACACAGAACTATGACGCTGACCAGAAGTTTGGATTCTGTCCCATGGCTGGTAAGATGCCACCCCCTGGGATGCCCAGTGGACAACCATTTAGAGAGTAGAACAAAAGATGATGTCCCTTTACTCTTATTTCTTCATTAGGAGAACTTGGAAAGCATGTGCATGTGTATACATGTATATGAAACACATGTACATGTACACATATGTGTACATGTATGTACACATACATGTGCGTTTGTATACATACATGCGCACATAGGTTTATATATGTATGTGCATTGTGTATGTACATGTATTACATATAGAAGAATTTAAAAAAGTATATATAATTGTAATTATTCATAGCTTTAAAAATCCCATTTGCATGATTTAATGCTCCACATATACAAATACAACATAAAAATATTTTGAAAATACAAATTTGCAAACACACATTTGCAAAAGTTTGTCTTTGAGATGTACAGCTGAGCGTGTATCCATTGGCCACTCGCAGACTATGGTATAGACACGTGACTTTGGTTTGGCTGGCACAAGCTCTCTGTCACCAATTAGATACACCAATGGCCAGATCAAGTCAGAACATCTTTTTTGGAGAAGTAGAGATGTTTTTGATTTCTGGTTTATTTAAATGGAGAAAAATGAAGCCAGTACATTTTATTTTCACATTTCAATAATTTCATAGAGGACATTTGGTTATGCCCTTGTAGATCCAAGAACCTGTGCACTATGCAGTAAGAGAAGTAAGAGGCAAAGAAATACTTATCCTTTATTTCTCTCATTTTAACAAGAGATAGTGATGGGTTTAAAAGGAAAGCTCACTTTTGCTTACAATTTTATACCTGGAATGCGGAAAAGTTAGGAAGCAGTAGTCCAATCCAGGTTTTGAGAACACACGAACCCTTTGAGTGAATGTACAGGTATTATGTTAGTTTAAGGCTCCCTATATCTCCCTGTAATTATTTCCTACAAGCGACTTTACGTTAGCACTGTGTTTTCTCCCTGTGGATCTTAAAACTCTGTACCTTTGCCTTGCCAACATTAGATACTTTACAAGAGCATAAAGTGCGTAAAGTGAGAGTTTATATTTGCCTATGCAGCTAGTTATTTGTATGTGTGTGTGTGTGCCTGTACGCACATGTGCGCGTGTGGGCATGCATGCTGTTGGAGACTGAACCCAGGACCTTTATAATGAGCTACATCTCCAAACCCTTTTTTTTCTCATGTTTGACACAATGTCTCACTAATTATCCAGGCTAGACTTGAACTCGAGGTCTTCCTGTGTCAGAATGCTGGTACTATAGACATGAGCCATTATGTCTGTCTATCACTTAGGACTTGAAAGTACCCTTCCACTTTGGGAAGAACAGTTTTCAGGGGGGCAGGAGTGGACACTCCAAGAAAAGAAGGTGAGAATAGAAGTCCAGGCTTAAATTTAAAGCAGAGAAGCAGCCCTGGGTGCACAGAGAAAAGGACTCTGGGTAAACTTAAAAGGCATTGCCCCTGAAGCAGCCAAGAGAACAGATTTGGGGTGTTCTGAAAAGAGAGATAACCAGGATGACTCCATGGGTTTTCTTTTTTTAACACAGACAAATGTAAGGAGGAAGGGATGAAAGTGAGCTAGTGGGTAAGACCAGTTTCAGACATATTAATTTTGAGGTTCATTTGAGAACTTCAAATGAGTCTGAATCCAGAGCCTCAGTGACATCCAGATGGAGGAGCCAAACATAGGAGGCCTTGTCTGAAAGCGACAATGGGAGCCCAGACTTGATGCAGGTGAGAAAGGGAGTCAGGGCGATCCTAAGAGAAGAACATTCCAGGAAAAAGGCTGTTTGCTCAAAGGCCCCTGAGTGTGCTTGTAAAATGGCTAGACTGGGCTGAGGTCATCACACCTGCCTGGTAGACCTGATCGGGTACCAAGTATTTCATTTTCATTTCCAAACAGCCCACGAAGAAATCTGCACAACCAACGAAGGGGTCATGTACCGCATTGGTGACCAGTGGGATAAACAGCATGACATGGGCCACATGATGAGGTGCACGTGTGTTGGGAATGGTCGTGGGGAATGGACGTGTGTTGCCTACTCCCAGCTCCGAGGTATGCAACCCTGTTTTTGCACATAGTTGAGAAATCAAATAGGGCAGAGAAACAGGCTTTCATGTAAAAACTTATAGTGTGCCAAAAGCAGAGGAGGAAATTTGCAATGACGCTCCATTAGGCTGTGTGCTGGAGAAGGTTATCGTTTTGGGCAGCCAATAAAGAAAAACTGGCGCAGATTCTAAGGTTATGAGGACTTTGGCTGAGTCGAGAGGGTGACTTCAACGACAAGAATACAAACATTTGATCTTTTTAGGTGTAGGTTATGCTACTGGATTCATGTCTAGGAAAGATTAGATCACTTCTATAAAAGCAAAAAGATGAAACAAAACCTTGGCATACTCTAATTTAAGAAGACAAATAGATGAGAGACTGATTTCTGTTGTTCAGATAGTTTTTTCCCATTGGACCCAGACAGAAGATATGAGGAACTGTTGGTTTGCTAAAACAATTTAAATTTTCCATTCCTTTCATTTGAAAGTAGAACTCTGAGCTCATTCTAAGGAGTCCAAATAGCAAGTGTGTAGATATTGGCCTCAATTTGTTCCTTCTGTGGTGTCCAGAGGGTAACACAATCCAGGGGTAATATAATTATATCTTGACGTTGCAGCACTGAAAGGAACCTTAATAAGATGTGCAGACCGAGTCCTCATTAACAGATGGAAACGCTGAGACCCAGAGAGAGAAAGTAATTTTCTCAGGATCTCTCAGAAGAGTGAAAAACGGAGTTGACCTACTTTCCTGTTCTTAGCTTTACAGATTCCATTTTATTTCTCAGATCCAAGTATCTCCTTCCCACTCCCCATTCCAGAAACCAGACTGCAACACCATCCTGTGTGCTGAGTAAATGTTTAACCATCCTACTGAAACAAGCAGAGATCGAAAGGAAATTAGTAATGAGGCAAAAATTAAGATGTATTTATTTTAAAGCTGGCCTTTTATGGGAAGGTGGATTTTTACCATGTTCCTTAGTTATATATGCTGCAACTCCTAACATTTACAGGCCTATGATGAGAAAACTGAAGTGAGGGCAAATTATATTATTAAGCTTTGAAAACAAAAAGTTTGCTTTATGCGAATAGAAAAGTTCCTTGAGTGGAAGGTGTTGATAATCAAGTAGAAGAGCTGCATCTTTTGGAATGTGTAATTTCATCAGTGCAGTTTGAAAAGTTCCTTGCTCATCTGTTTTCCCCAAACAGACCAGTGCATCGTTGATGACATCACTTACAATGTGAATGACACATTCCACAAGCGTCACGAGGAGGGACACATGCTCAACTGTACCTGCTTTGGGCAGGGCAGGGGCAGGTGGAAGTGCGACCCCATCGGTGAGTAGTTGCTTCTCCTTGATAATTCTGGACCTCGAGACTGGCTAAACAGCTTCACAGAAGGAGAGCAATTTGGTACTACATAACCAAAATCTGCGGACTCTACTCAGTCTTCACTTATCATGAACCAATTTACCACCTTAATAGTAGTAATCATCTGCTTTTTGCTCAGTTGGTCAACAAATGTAGGTTTACTTTGATGGTACGGAGTTGTTTTTTTTGCTTCTGACTCATAAAGACAGAGCATGTTCAGAGAAGAAGACTCCCTTTACTGGCTGGGGGATGACATCGCACAGCATCATGCCAATAAATACCTCCCTCCAAAATACTGTGTGCTTTTGGCTGCCCTTTATACTGGAACTGAGGAAGAAGCGGGGGTTGAGCCCTAAGGCAGCAATGTTACCAGCGCTCCAAGTTTTAAGTAATCCATTAGTATTCCTTTACTGAAAGAGGGCAGATTGTGCACTGAGAAAACAAAGTGATAACGTGAGTTTGTTTGATCTGAGATTGCTGCAGCTGAGAGGGATCCTAAGAGGTTTCTTAGAAACTGCTCAGCAAGCATTTGCAGTTAAAGTGTAGTTCATTCATTTACATTTAAAATGTGTTCTTCTGAATTTTAAAGAAATATGTATAAAGTAAAATTGCTGCATAGTTCCTCCTTACTGTTCACATAAGTCAGCTATGGTGGTAATGGTAAAAACAATATCTATTTTTTCCCCAAATTAATATCTAGATATTAGTAGTACATACTGAAATCTTAATCTTTACATTTTATATAGAAATATTACCCTTTTCAGAAAATTAGATATTCTTCCCAATAGCTATTTCTTTCAATTACTATGTTTCCTATAAGGTAAAGTATGTGGTCTACTCTTTTGGGGATTCCTGGGGGCTGAACTCAGGGACCTTGCACTTGCCAGGCAGGCAGGGTACCATGAGCTTTTGAGTGATCAACTTCCCTAACTGCATATATTAGTAAGGACAGTTGAAAATTTCTGTTTTAACTTTAATCATATATTGTATGACCAAAATATCTGGTGAATATTTAAATTTGAAAAATATTATCACAATAAGAGGCATCATTGCTGATCTCTCTCAACACATCCTTCCTCACTTTGAACATCCTTCTCTTCCTCTCCTGCTCACTTTCTGAGGCAGTTCTGGAAGCTCTCTTTCTCAAAGCTTTCAGCTGCACTGTTGTGGCTGTGTTGAACTGATTGAAAACTTTTATGGCATTTTCTGTCACATTAGAACAGAACAATGCATCCTCTTCCACTATATTCACTGGAGCTGGCAGTGTGACTTCTGGCTCTTCCCTAAAGTGAAGATGACTTGGAAAAGTGAATGTTTTTAATTGGTACAGGACAACAGGGCTCTCCTGATGAAAGAGGATTTGCAGGACTGCTTCAGAAATGGCACAGATGATGAGATGAGAGTGTTGGAAGTGAGGCAGAATATAAGGAGGGGAATTAATAGGGTAATGTGTCTTTTATTGTAAAAAAATTCTAACATTCCTTATATTTCTCCATCAGAACTTGTACTCCAGCAAATTAAGTTTATAGCTTTAAGTCTTCAAAGCTCTTTAGCTTTTTGTTTTTTGCATATATTCTAGACCAATGCCAGGATTCAGAAACCCGAACGTTTTATCAAATTGGAGACTCCTGGGAGAAATATGTGCATGGCGTCAGGTATCAGTGCTACTGCTATGGGCGTGGCATCGGGGAGTGGCACTGCCAGCCTTTGCAGACCTATGCAGGTAAGTGGCTCAGAGCCTGCAAACTGAGGGCTGTTGGTGGTTACCGCAACAAGGCCCAGGGCAGCCCCAGTGCTTCTTGGTGCTTTGAGGCCTAATGTGGGGACTCCTTCTCCTTCTGATCTTTTTATCTTATCACTGTCCAGTAATCAAATTTTTGACCAAAAAGATTTTCCTTTCTCCTTTTCATCAAGTAAAAGGTAGAGTACAGGAGGATATGAAAAGGTACGTGTATGTAGTCCTATTTCTTCGGCTATACAGCTTTCCATTAGGTTAAAGCACTCTGGTTAGGTTCATCTCATGTCTATAAATGCAAATCAAAAACAGCAAGGCAATTACACCGGTGCTAAAGGACTGGGTTTCACATTGTGATTCTTAGCAGAGGAGCTGCATAGAGAGAGAGAGAGAGAGAGAGAGAGCGTGAAATTAGTTCACCGTGTCATCTCTACTCTCTGGGTCGGACTTTTCACTTGTTTGATCAGTTGTAATATGGGACAAAGTATCCTGCGCCAAAAGTTAAGTAACTCACTCAACTCTCTGCCAGCATAGTTTAAATACACTCAAATGTTCATTGGCTTTTTTTTTCTTTTGGTAGTGGTACTGGGTATTGAACTGGGGCCCCTCTGATTGCAAGTTACGTACAGTGCCACTGAGCTAAATCCCCAGCCTGTTTATTGGGCTTTTGGGGTCATAAAGACATTGTGTAAGCTGTAAGTGTCATTCATTCACATTTGGAATAAAAATTTGAATTAAAATTCTCCATTCGGTTATTGTAGATCATATTGAATTACAAAACTAAGTTTATTAGATATCAGTTATTCAAATAAACACTGAGGTAGATAGTCTCCTAAGTCTCCAGTAACTTTAGACATAAAACATAGCCTACACTCAGAAACAAAGCTAGAGATGTTGGGGTGTCAAATCTGCATGTGGCAGACGTGAAGATTAGATTAGCTCAGGCCCTCCGTGAGGGGATGAGAGACTCGCTGTCACACTCAGAGTGCAGGCTGTTGGAGCCGGCTGGCCAGCGGCAGCATTAACCATGTCTCGAGTCCCATTTTTGCATATTTTGCTGAAAAGACACATGATGAGCTCCATTCTTCCTTCTCCTTGTCTGTGACATGGGGAGATTGTAGCTGATACCCTGAAAAGTTACTTGCAATATCAACCGTGTGTGATCCTAAATCCTAGACTCCTGCATCCTTTTTATGAATTTCCAAGATTTGCTGTTCCCAGTCCTCAGTCACTGATGGCTGAGAAGAAAGTGAACTACCTTGTTGGTGGATTTCTGTATAAGAACATTTTAAGTGTTTCTAATTTACTGCAGTTGTATTTTTATTTATTCACTTTTGAATTGATTCCAATGGTACATTTTATATACACAGCATAATCAATGTCAACATTGAGAATTTGTACTAGTACATGACACATTTTGATTCTCATTTTTTACCATTACCCTGGCTTCCCTATAACTCCCACCCCCTACATACATAAGTTTTTTTTCCTTTTTTTAACCATCCAATTTTTTCTTTCTCTTCTTTACTTAACCCTATCCTTCCCTTTTCCTTTTGAATATTCACTTGTATTTGAGGCAGGGTCTCACTACGCAGTTCATGCTGATTTTGAACTCATTGTGTATCTTAGATTAGCCTCAAATTCAAGCAATCCTCCTGCCTCAGCCTCCTGAGTGCTGGGATTACAGGCATCTGCCACCATGCCTGGCTAATTTAACGTAGTTTTAAATTTGATTGCAAACATACTGTAAATTCTGATTGTACATAATTGTTTTTTTTTTAAATGATGCAATTAAAGGATAGGAACTTCTGAAGAAATTCTCATTTCTGTGTTTGTGATGCTCCTGATGTGGCATTTTGGAAAAAATTATCTTCAGCATGAGTTAGAGATCCCTTTTTTTCTATATATCTTTCAAAGTAAGCCTTTCCACACAGCTGCTTGCTACAGGCATGGAGGTGAACCTGTTAGGAACAAAACCTGGATAGAAGGAGCCCTCCCAGTTAGACTTTTACCTGTTCACTCTGTTCTACCCTCAAAAAAAAAAAAAAATGGGTAGCGACAAGGGCCAACTGACCATAGAAGAGACTTGGGGAAGCAGCCCTGCCCCTTGACCTCAGATGTACTGTTTGGTATTATCCATATGTCTAGATTACTCAAAGGGCCATACTTCGTGTACAGAGCTTTGAGAGAATGGGAACAAAAAGTAGCAGCACATTTTTATTGTCTCTGAGCCTGGCCCTGTTTGGTCCTTGTACAGAGGAACTGGTAGAGTTACTCAAACTCACAGCAGATAAAAAGCGTTTGGTTTGTCAATAAGCCCGAGAAAAGCACAGACCTCAGCAAATCAGAGGGGGAAAAAAGGACAGGCTAAAATAATCATGAGTGTTTAATTTCTCTAGTTCCTGGAAATTACTCACTTTTTGACCTTTAAGCTGATTTTCAAAATGTAGATATTGTATCATATCTTTTCTTAACTATTTTATTGTCTGTTTTATCATACTGAATAGGAGAGAGAATAAAAATTTCATAGTGGGAAGTATGTAGCATGGGGTAGAGTGCCATAATAGAAATTTAATTCTCTAACTAAACGTGCTAAATCCCATTTGCTTCTTAGTTTGGGTTTCTTAAAGGTAGATGGGGCATGACGCTGTTTGAACAGACTTTAGGACCAGTCCTTGAAGTCTTAAGAAGAGAGAGAATCTTTGTTTTTCCTCCTCTTTGGCTTGGGTAGAACCATTGCAGTAGCCTTTTTCTTTTTCTCTCATTTCTCTTTTGTCATCCCCTTTGTGTCCTTGTGAACAGAAGGTGATTAGTCTTAAACATGCAAAGTAAAGGTCTTTTGTGTTGTAAAACTTTCTAGACATCTGTTATTATTAACTTTTCCTCTTCAACGTCATCCACTACATTGATATACATATCAAGCATTTCTAACCTGAAGAGACTACAGCAGGATTTCTTTAATGGATCGACATATAAACAAATTTACATGGGACATCATGAATAATTTAAGGGCATGATCTTTCAGCATTTACTGATTCATATTGAAGCACATTAAATAGACATTTCTACAATTATGCTTAAATATTTAAAACTTACATTTGTGAGAGTCTTCTTGAACAGAAAGGGTGATTCAAAGGGGCCATTGCATTGACTTCTGCCAATTGATTAAGTATTCTGCATGTAATATAGTATATATGCGATGTAAGAATGGAAAATTGAGAATTTTATATGTGAATTTTAATATCCATGTGCCTTGAAAATATGTGTATTAAATGAATTTAAGATTCAAAGAATATTTGTTATTCTTTAACCACCCTTGAATTATTCTGTGTGGAAGTGAAAACATTATTCTAGAATTTGGGAGTCCATAGTTCACAAGGTACATATTTGCTCTGCTAGAGAAAACTTTGTTTCAAAGAGAACTTAGCAGCTGAGATAATAATTAAGTCTGAAAAATCAATACTGCATATTTTTTTCTAAGAGCTTTCAGAAAACAAATCTATTAATCCAGGAAAGTGATTTACTAAATATACAACATTTTGTTTTGTTTGACTGTACAGAATTTCTTGGAAAGGCGATCAGGAACTCTATCATTGTTTTTAACAAATTGAACATGGCATTAGGAAGTGATGATTTTCTACTCTGTAAACATAAATTTTTCAGTGATGTTTCATTATTTTCCTGAATGGAATCTAATGTGCTAAGAAATTGATTTATTTTTCTTCTTTTGCTTTTTTAAATGAAGGAAATAAATCTTTATTTTAAATAGCATTGTTAACAGCCACACATATCAAGAGGTGGAAATACTGCATTTTATATACTTGTAATGGCATTTCAGTTGATAATTCCTTTTGAAAAAATTTTGATCTGTTAGTAATTTGTAGAGTATATATTTTAAATAATAACTAGATTTATTTTCCCAAATTGATAGAATGCAGTCTGGTGAGAAATAAAGCTATATTTTTAATTATTACTTTTGTTTATTTATCTAAGACTCTACCCTGTTTAGAAATATGTTTGTTTTACCTCATGTCTTAAGGCCTTTGCAATGTTGTTTTCTTCTTAGCTATTTGATTCACTTGTGGAGAAAACTTCCATGAATTAGAATTTACTTTAAAAGAAAGTTAATATAAAATGTACTAATAAAGTCAATTAATTAAAAATATATAAAATAAATAACTTGAGATATCACCTCCCCCCAAAAAGGCTAAGATAATCAGTAAATCAAATTCAGATGCTGAATTACAAAATTTACATTAGAAAAGTTTTGCAATTGTCTGAAAATTATTACTTTGAAAATAGAGAAGAAAGCAGGCTATGAGACAATTTTAAAATTTTTTTTTTTTTTTTTTTTTTTTTT